>CAWUFW010017212.1:0-273171 GCA_963921515.1 Calotriton arnoldi
GGCCAAAACAAGACCTGGGACAGGCTTGTTCCACATTTTCATTGGCCACATATGTCAGAGGACACAAAGGAGTTTTGTCGCTCCTGTGTCACTTGCCAAGCCAGTGGTAAGGCAGGTGGCACAACAAAGGCCCCCTGATACCACTACCTGTGGTGGGGGTACCCTTTGAAAGGGTAGGGATTGACATTGTTGGTCCCCTTGAGCCTCAGACTGCATCTGGGCACAGATTTATCCTGGTGGTAGTGGATCATGCCACCAGGTACCCAGAGGCAGTTCTCTGAGGACCACCACAGCACCTGTGGTGGCAAGAGCCCTCATTGGAGTTTTCTCCAGAGTGGGTTTTCCAAAGGAGGTCATTTCTGACAGAGGTACCAACTTCATGTCAGGATATCTGAAAGCAATGTGGAAGGAGTGTGGTGTAACTTATAAGTTCACCACCCCTATCACCCACAATGCAATGGTTTAGTTGAACGCTTCAACAAAACCTTGAAAGGAATGATTAAGGGACTCCCAGAGAAGCTTAGGCGGAAATGGGACCTTCTTCTTCCTTGCCTGTTGTTTGCATACAGAGAGGTTCCACAGAAGGGGGTTGGTTACAGCCCATTTGAGCTTCTGTTTGGGCATCCTGTGAGAGGTCCACTATGTTTGGTAAAAGAGGGCTGGGAGTTACCTCTCAAGCCCCCAAACAAGATGTGATGGACTATGTACTTGGTCTCCGCTCCCGGATGGCAGAGTACATGAAAAGGCAACCAAAAACCTGGAGGCCAGCCAAGAATTGCAAAAAGCTTGGCATGACCAAAGGCTGTGCTGACTGTATACCAGCCAGGACAGAAAGTGTGGGTGTTGGAGCCTGTGGCCCCAGCAGCCCTCCAGGACAAGTGGAGTGGCCCCCATACAATAGTTGAACAGAAGGGAGAAGTCACCTATCTGGTGAATCTTGGAACTCCCAGGAGCCCCTAAGGGTGCTTCATGTCAACAGATTAAAGCCATATGTTGACAGGGCTGACATGGGCTTGCTCATGGCAACTGATGAGGACCAGGAGGAGGAGAGTGACCCTCTCCCTGACCTGCTCTCTCAGAACCCTGATGATGGGTCAGTAGATGGTGTTGCTTTGGCAAGCAGCCTCACTGACCATCAGCAAACTGAGTGCAGACAAGTTCTGCAACAGTTTAGACATATGTTTAGCCTGACCCCTAGTCAGACTACCTGGTGCACCCATGAGGTGGACACTGGGGACAGTCTGCCTGTCAAGAATAAAATCTACAGGCAACCTGACCATGTCAGGGACTGTATCAGGACTGAAGTCCAGAAAATGTTGGAGTTAGGCGTGATTGAGCCTTCAGATAGCCCTTGGGCTAGCCCAGTAGTCCTGGTACCCAAGCCTCATACCCAGGGTGGTAAGAAAGAAATGAGGTTTTGTGTAGACTACAGAGGCCTCAATGCAGTCACTAGGACTGATGCCTATCCCATACCAAGGGCAGATGAGCTGATTGATACTTTGGCCTCAGCCAAGTATCTAAGCACATTTGACCTAACAGCTGGCTACTGGCAAATCAGATTAGCTGATGATGCAAAAGCCAAAACAGCATTTTCAACTCCCTGGTGGGCACTACCACTTTGTGGTGATGCCCTTGAATTGAAAAATGCACCTGCCACTTTTCAGAGGTTGGTGAATAAAGTTCTGGCAGGGATGGAAACTTATTGCTCAGCTTATCTAGATGATATTGCTGTCTTTAGTTCCTCCTGGCAGGATCACCTGGTCCACCTCAGAAATGTTTTGGAGGCCCTGCAGAAAGCAGGCCTCACTATCAAGGCCACCAAGTGCCAGATAGGGCAGAGTCAGGTTGTGTACCTGGGCCACCTTGTAGGTGGAGGCCAGGTTCAGCCTTTGCAGAGCAAAATCCAAACCATACTGGAATGGGTTGCTCCAACCACCCAGACACAGGTGAGAGCCTTCTTAGGCCTGACTGGGTACTATAGGAGGTTTGTCAAGGGATATGGATCTATAGTGACCCCTTGAATGATCTTACCTCTAAGAAAATGCCAAAAAAGGTTCAGTGGACAGCTAGCTGTCAAAAGGCATTTGAAGACCTAAAGCAGGCCATGTGCACTGCCCCCATCTTACAGAGTCCAGACTACACCAAAAAGTTCATTGTCCAAACAGATGCTTCTGAGCTGGGTGTGGGAGCTGTACTGTCTCAACTGAATGATGAAGGTCAAGACCAGCCAGTAGCTTTTATTAGCAGAAGGCTGACCCCTAGAGAGAAACGTTGGTCAGCTATAGAGAGGGAGGCCTTTGCTGTGATATGGGCCCTGAAGAAGCTGAGGCCATACTTGTTTGGTACTCACTTCATAGTTCAGACTGACCACAAGCCCCTCCTATGGCTAAAGCAGATGAAAGGTGAAAACCCAAAACTTTTGAGGTGGTCCATTTCCCTACAGGGGATGGACTATACAGTGGAACATAGGCCTGGGACCCAACATGCCAATGCAGATGGACTCTCAAGGTATTTCCACTTTGAACACGAAGACTCAACTGGTCAAGGTTAGTTTAGTGTCCCTACGTTTGGGGGGTTGTGTAGGAGAGTAGGATCTGCCTCTTATGTTGCCCCCACTTTTTTTCTGATGTTAGCACTGGTTTCTGGCTATAGTCTGGCTGGGTCCCTGCCAATCAGGGCCCCAGCCTCTCTGTTCTCTCTAAACGACATGGAGTGCACTCTAGGTGCACTAGTGATTGGATACTGTGGTGCCTTATGAGTCCCTAGTACATGGTACCTTAGGTGCCAAGGGCATAGGTACTTCACAGGCCTCCCAGGGGCTGCAGCATGTGTTATGCCACCCCTGGGAAGCAGTCTAAATCTGACACCACAGGCCTGCTACTGCAGCCTGGGTGAGGTGGTGCTAGCACCCCTCACTGAGATATAGGTTTCCTATATCTCTCCTGCACACACATATAAACCTATCAGTCACCCCTAAGGCAGGCCCTATCAATCCTGAGGGCAGGGTGCGTGGCTTCTATGTGAGGGGGTGCCTCTGCCTGAGCAGGTCCCCTCTGCAGCTCTTAGAGTCTATTCTCTGGTGCTGTTTGTGGATGCGGTTAAACCATATACTCTTAAGTGCATTATATCCTCGCGGTAAATGCTAACTTTGGAATGGCTGCATCAAAACATGTCGTGTTTGGTGTCAAACATCTTGGAATACTACCCCCCCGCCAATCTTGGCGGCGGGGGTAGCATTCCACCCTTCTAGAGGGATAAGACATGTACCTGCTGTGGAAACGCGGTAGAATCCTAAAGAGCCCTGGCATCACAAAATGGATGCCACCAGTCACAGACACTGGGCTGCCCTCCTGCTGATGACCGAAACTCGCAGTGGAGGAAGCCCAACAATAGGCATCCTGTCACAGGGAGGTGTAACCACCTTCCAGACAGGGTTTAGTGTATTGGGGCTGGGTGGGTGCACTCTTAGAGTGCTTTGAAGTCCTGCACTGGGGGAGCAGAAGGCTCCTCTGTGCATATGCCAGTTCAAACCAGCTCAGGGGCTACCTGCCCCTGCTCTGGCGCGAAACTGGACAAAGGGAAGTGGGTGTAGCCACCCCTCCCTTGACCCTCCCATAGGTGGGGTCATAGAACTAGTCCATCCCCTCTTTTTAGTATAAGAGGGGGAACCTTGCCATTGCAAGGCAGATAACCCCTGGACGACGCTCTACAGAAGAATCCTGGCCCTTCGACGTTCCACTACCTTTGGAAGACAGAAGAATCTCCTTGGAGTCAAGGAGTGACTCCCTGCTTGGCAGGCACCAAAACGACAACGACGGTCGCAAACTACGCCGCTCCCGCCGGAGTCCGAAGTCCCTGCAGCCCAAGAAGTGGATTTCCTGACCTCTCCCAGGCCATCGTGAGTCCCCAGCGAAGCTGAGGCAAGTGGACCCCACGAGTAACGAGGAACCGCGACCCTGGGTACCGTGCACTATTGTCGAGTGCAACCCCTTCACAACGTTCTACGAACTTGTGCTTTGGACCACGTGTGGTCCCGACCTCCAGCAGGAATCCCTCCGAAGATCAGAGGCCTACACCGTCCCGAGTGACCGTGGGCCCCTGTTGAGTGATTCCGCCCGAGGTGTCTTCGCGATCCCTTGCCCGCTGGCTTGTGGGTCCCCAGAAGACTTCTTAAAGAAACCAAAGGGCTCCCCTGGTTGCTCCAGGCCTGCCCTGACTTACCCTCGCTGGGTGAGTCCCTCAGACCTTGCTGGTCTGCGCCATCGACTTTTCTTCATCTCCCCGAGACTTGCGGCTGCCAAGGCTTGTTGGCTCCGATCGAGTTGCCGACACCGCAGTCAGCTGCAGACGTCGAGGGACACACCGAATCCAGCTCCTGGTCGTCGTCGACGCCTCCTGGATCACGTGGCTGAAGAGTCAAGGCACCCGCAACCGACCTGAAGCGACCGACGACGGTGGGCATCCAGCTTCCTTGCCCCGGGTCACTGCCAAGTGACTTTGAACACTGTCCCCTCTGCTTTCAGGTCATCCTTCTTCAGAATCCAGGCTTGGATTCCACCGGACACTTCTTCAGCTCCCGCAAGCAGCAAGTCTTCTTTGTTCGCCATTGAAAATCGACGCCGCGACCCGACACCAAAGGACACCTGTGCACCCGGCTTCCCTGGGTGAGGTAACTCCAGCACTACGGTGCTCCTGTGGGTGTAGGCCCTAGAACTACTTACCCTGTAAGTGACTTGCTTGTAGGTTCTCCCGAAGTATCCTAAAACTCTTTATTTCCAACCGCGACTTGCCCCATTGAAGTTAACGGCGATTCGCGCCTGTGTATCCACACTGCACGCGTCCCCCGTGGGTCCTTTACTTACCTGCCTTGGGTGGTTTTGTGAGGCCCCAGCACTTCTGAAGGCCCTAGGCCTTGTCTCCTTGCAAGTCGTTGTTTCTAAGTCTCTTACTTAGTATATGGTCTGGTACGCCCCTAGGGCCCCAGCCATATTTTGTGCTTAACTTATTGTGAAACGTTGATTTGTGCATATGTTTGTCTTCTAATCTCATAAAGAGATTAGTAGAGAGTTATTTAGAAATAAATACATATATATTTGATATATATACCTGTGTGGTGTCTTTTCATTTGGTGATTCAAGAGATTATATGGTAAAACAAGCTGCTTTACATTCCTCCGAGACTTAGCCTGAAGGCTGCTCTCCACAGCTACCACTAGGATAGCTTTCTTTAAAAGGTTGTCTTAAACCTATCTACCATAAGAGTCGATTTGCCCTGGTGCAAGGTGTCCACTTTAATTAGTGAACAGCATATACCAGGCCAACTTCTCACAACTCGATAACAGACGAACTCAAAAAGTTCATTCAGTTGCAAAACGCCAGCGTTTAACATTCAAATTTTAATCAACTTTCTCCTTACGCATTTCGGGCTTCACTGCCTTTGCTCACAGGAATGACGAACAGCAGAGCAAACAGCCTTTCAGTTCTCCGTGCATTTATATAGTATCCTGCCCTTGATTGGGCTGCTCAGATGAGCATTGCATTGTGGAACAAGATGTTCCCAGGCTTAACATCATACCCTCCAGTGGGTTTTTGCTGCGCTGTTCAAACTCAAGTCATTGTTACCCTCAGTGGGCTTTGGAACGTTGCTGCTGGTGGAAATCATGCAGTCTGTTCTCCCGCAATGGAGTTCGGAAAGTTCCAACCTTGCGGTCCAAATTGTCGAGGCGGTGCCACTTCCACGGCAGGACTGCCGTTGTATTTTTGTATTTCAATGATGCCCTCTAGTTTCGGAAATGGACTCGATAACAGACAAACTCAAAAAGTTCATTCAGTTGCAAAACGCCAGCGTTTAACATTCAAATTTTAATCAACTTTCTCCTTACGCATTTCGGGCTTCACTGCCCTTGCTCACAGGAATGACGAACAGCAGAGCAAACAGCCTTTCAGTTCTCCGTGCATTTATATAGTATCCTGCCCTTGATTGGGCTGCTCAGATGAGCATTGCATTGTGGAACGAGGTTTGAAGTGAGGTTTGAATGTTAAACGCTGGCGTTTTGCAACTGAATGAACTTTTTGAGTTCGTCTGTTATCGAGTGCATTTCCGAAACTAGAGGTCATCATTGAAATACAAAAATACAACGGCAGTCCTGCCGTGGAAGTGGCACCGCCTCGACAATTTGGACCGCAAGGTTGGAACTTTCCGAACTCCATTGCGGGATAACAGACTGCATGATTTTCACCAGCAGCAACGTTCCAAAGCCCACTGAGGGTAACAATGACTTGAGTTTGAACAGCGTAGCAAAAACCCACTGGAGGGTATGATGTTAAGCCTGGGAACATCTCGTTCCACAATGCAATGCTCATCTGAGCAGCTCAATCAAGGGCAGGATACTATATAAATGCACGGAGAACTGAAAGGCTGTTTGCTCTGCTGTTCGTCATTCCTGTGAGCAAGGGCAGTGAAGCCCGAAACGCGTAAGGAGAAAGTTGATTAAAATTTGAATGTTAAACGCTGGCGTTTTGCAACTGAATGAACTTTTTGAGTTCGTCTGTTATCGAGTGCATTTCCGAAACTAGAGGGCATCATTGAAATACAAAAATACAACGGCAGTCCTGCCGTGGAAGTGGCACCGCCTCGACAATTTGGACCGCAAGGTTGGAACTTTCCGAACTCCATTGCGGGATAACAGACTGCATGATTTCCACCAGCAGCAACGTTCCAAAGCCCACTGAGGGTAACAATGACTTGAGTTTGAACAGCGCAGCAAAAACCCACTGGAGGGTATGATGTTAAGCCTGGGAACATCTCGTTCCACAATGCAATGCTCATCTGAGCAGCCCAATCAAGGGCAGGATACTATATAAATGCACGGAGAACTGAAAGGCTGTTTGCTCTGCTGTTCGTCATTCCTGTGAGCAAGGGCAGTGAAGCCCGAAACGCGTAAGGAGAAAGTTGATTAAAATTTGAATGTTAAACGCTGGCGTTTTGCAACTGAATGAACTTTTTGAGTTCGTCTGTTATCGAGTGCATTTCCGAAACTAGAGGGCATCATTGAAATACAAAAATACAACGGCAGTCCTGCCGTGGAAGTGGCACCGCCTCGACAATTTGGACCGCAAGGTTGGAAATTTCCGAACTCCATTGCGGGATAACAGACTGCATGATTTCCACCAGCAGCAACGTTCCAAAGCCCACTGAGGGTAACAATGACTTGAGTTTGAACAGCGCAGCAAAAACCCACTGGAGGGTATGATGTTAAGCCTGGGAACATCTCGTTCCACAATGCAATGCTCATCTGAGCAGCCCAATCAAGGGCAGGATACTATATAAATGCACGGAGAACTGAAAGGCTGTTTGCTCTGCTGTTCGTCATTCCTGTGAGCAAGGGCAGTGAAGCCCGAAATGCGTAAGGAGAAAGTTGATTAAAATTTGAATGTTAAACGCTGCCGTTTTGCAACTGAATGAACTTTTTGAGTTCGTCTGTTATCGAGTGCATTTCTGAAACTAGAGGGCATCATTGAAATACAAAAATACAACGGCAGTCCTGCCGTGGAAGTGGCACCGCCTCGACAATTTGGACCGCAAGGTTGGAACTTTCCGAACTCCATTGCGGGATAACAGACTGCATGATTTCCACCAGCAGCAACGTTCCAAAGCCCACTGAGGGTAACAATGACTTGAGTTTGAACAGCGCAGCAAAAACCCACTGGAGGGTATGATGTTAAGCCTGGGAACATCTCGTTCCACAATGCAATGCTCATCTGAGCAGCCCAATCAAGGGCAGGATACTATATAAATGCACGGAGAACTGAAAGGCTGTTTGCTCTGCTGTTCGTCATTCCTGTGAGCAAGGGCAGTGAAGCCCGAAATGCGTAAGGAGAAAGTTGATTAAAATTTGAATGTTAAACGCTGGCGTTTTGCAACTGAATGAACTTTTTGAGTTCGTCTGTTATCGAGTGCATTTCCGAAACTAGAGGGCATCATTGAAATACAAAATACAACGGCAGTCCTGCCGTGGAAGTGGCACCGCCTCGACAATTTGGACCGCAAGGTTGGAACTTTCCGAACTCCATTGCGGGATAACAGACTGCATGATTTCCACCAGCAGCAACGTTCCAAAGCCCACTGAGGGTAACAATGACTTGAGTTTGAACAGCGCAGCAAAAACCCACTGGAGGGTATGATGTTAAGCCTGGGAACATCTCGTTCCACAATGCAATGCTCATCTGAGCAGCCCAATCAAGGGCAGGATACTATATAAATGCACAGAGAACTGAAAGGCTGTTTGCTCTGCTGTTCGTCATTCCTGTGAGCAAGGGCAGTGAAGCCCGAAACGCGTAAGGAGAAAGTTGATTAAAATTTGAATGTTAAACGCTGGCGTTTTGCAACTGAATGAACTTTTTGAGTTCGTCTGTTATCGAGTGCATTTCCGAAACTAGAGGGCATCATTGAAATACAAATATATATATATATATATTATCTACTGGCGGTCACCAGTAGATAGTTATAGTTAGGACCTATTTTCCATAGGAAATGCGCGACATTCTATTTGAAATAACTCTTGCGTCGGTTGACGAATCTTCGCGAAATTTTCAAACTTTATGGCCCGTTCCGGTCCGCTCCTACCCTGAAAGTTTCGGGGTGATTCGTCAAGCGGGGGCCGAGAAAAAAAGGGGGGTCCCAAAACGTGTTTTCCCCATTCATTTTCCCGTAGGAAACTTTAGCCACGGCTACTGCCCGAACTGCTGAACGGAATTACACCAAATTTGGCAAAGAGGTAGTTCTTGGTTCAGAAAGAACCCTTTTTGTTAAATGGTGTAAATCCGTTCAGTAGTTCCTGTGAAAATCAAAAGGAAAATCACATATATATCTATGGCCGCGTCGGATTCGCGCACCCTCCCGATCACGAGCTGCATGCTAATTGGCTGTCAACACTCCAAATCAGGAAGTGTTGGCAGCCATTTTGTCCCTCTGTAGAACCGAGGGACAGAAACAAGTGCGCAAAGCGCAAAGGGGGCAAGGTAGAAACACCCTGACCCCTAGGTCTGCTCAGGGGTCCCACAAGGACCCCTGGTCAGAAAAAGCATTTTTTTTTAAATCGCGGGTTGCGCTTAGGGTGCGCGAATCCTGCCGAGAAAAAAAAGAAACAAGTGCGCTAAACGCACAAAGGGGGCAGGGTAGAAACACCCTGACCCCCTAGGTCTGCTCAGGGGGTCCCACAAGGACCCCTGGGCAGAAAAAAGCATTTTTAAAAATAAAAATCGGCAGGATGCGCTCAGGGTGCGCGGATCCTGCCGAAAAATCGAAGCGCGGTCTCCCGCGTTCGATGTAAATTTGCCCCCGGGTGGCCCAAGTCCCGGGGCATGCGGGGGTGGGTTTCTTGTTTATGGGGGCCTCTAAGGCCCCCAAGCCACGGGGACCGCCACCCTCGGGAACTTTAAAAAAATGATGGCGGGAGGGCTGTGCGCCTCCCGCTGCCCCGGGACCGCCACCCCCGGGGCTGTTTTTTAAATTTAGAAAACCTGTGTGGGGGCTCCAGCCTCACATGCCCCGGGACCGCCACCTCCCGGGGCACTAAAGTTTTAAATATGGGGGTCCGTTACGGACTCCCAGAGCCCCGGGGACCACCACCTCCCGGGGCTTTGAACAAGTTGGGAGGGGGTCGCGCGGCCCCCTCCTGGAGCTAGTGATGGCCCTGGGGACCACCACCCCCAGGGCCGACTCCTGCAGTGTCCCGGGGTGCCTAACCCCCGGGACACTGTAGTATTGCTATGACAGGACGGGAGCATCGCGGCTCCCGTCCTGTCATAGCAATCTTGGTTTGCATTTTGAAAGAGAGAGCAGGAAACCTGCTCTCTCTTTCAAAATGCAAACTAATTGCTTTTCCACACGGGGAGCAGCATGTTAGCTGCTCCCCATGTGGAAAGGCAATGGCCGGCTCGCGCAGGAGGCGGGGGAGCCGGCTGGGACTGTGGGGGATTGGGGACCCCCACAGTCTCCAACGAGAGGCCAGTCCCCGGGGATGGGGTCCCCGGGGCCATAAGTGGCCCAGGAGGGGGCCACGCAGCCCCCTCCCCCAAAAAAAAATAATTAAAAAATAAATAAAAAATAAAGGCCTGCCCCGGGGGATGGGGTCCCCGGGGCAAAAGGAGGCCTGAGGAGGGGGCCACGTAGCCCCCCTCCTTAAAATAATAAAAAGAGTGGCCATGCCCCGGGGATGGGGTCCCCGGGGCCGGAATCGGCCACGGAGGGGGGCCACGCGGCCCCCTTCCCGTTTAAAAAAAAAATGGAAAAAAGGGGTAAGGCCCTGGGGGATGGGGTCCCCAGGGCCCAAAAAAGGAAAGGAAGGGGGCCACACAGCCCCCTTCGAGGAAAAAAAACAAAAACAAAAAAAACGATCGTGCCGCAGGCCCCGCCCCTTCCTTTACCACTCTGGCGCGCTTGCAGAGGGGAACGATTCCCTTGAATACTGGGGTCCCTGGGGCCAACTAGCCCACCAGGAACCTCCAGTATGCGCCAGGGGCTGCGTTGCAGAGAGGTGTACAGAGGCCACGCCCTTTACACCTCTCTGCAAGGCAGCTCTGTGGCGCTTACTGGAGGTACCTGGTGGGATAGTTGGACCCCAGGGACCCTCAGGATTCAAGGGGACTTAATCCCCAACTAAAAACGCGCCACGGGGCGCGTTTGCACAGTGGTGAAGGGAGGGGGCGGGGCTTCAGGTGACATGTGTGCAAACAGGCCCCGTGGCGCATTTTAAGATGGGGAATAAAATCCCCTTCAATCCTGAGGGTCCCTGGGGGCCAACTAGCCCACCAGGTACGTCCAGAAAGCGCCACAGAGCTGCGTTGCAGAGAGGTGCAAAAAGGGGCGTGGCCTCTGAACACCTCTCTGCAACGCAGCTCCCTGGCGCATACTGGAGGTACAGGGTGGGCTAGTTGGACCCCAGGGACCCTCATGATTCAAGGGGACTTAATCCCCCAACTTAAAACGCGCCATGGGGCGCGTTTGCACAGATGTCACCTCAGGCCCCGCCCCTCCCTTCACCATTGTGCAAATATTCCTCTAAAATCAGCCAAACTACGAATTCCGATTTACTCACCTGTTATCAGGAGAGACCTCAGTGCTGCATCTTTGAGCCCAGTACTGATCCTGAAAAGTAATTTTAACCGTACTTACCAGTAACTTGAATTTCCTTCCATAGGCTAACATTGACTGGTTTCACTTGGAAATTCTTCTAAGTGTGGAGTTTTGGAACTATTTAATATTCCTCTAAAATCAGCCGAAATACGAATTCGATTTACTCACCTGTTATCAGGAGAGACCTCAGTGCTGCATCTTTGAGCACAGTACTGATCCTGAAAAGTAATTTTAACCGTACTTACCAGTAACTTGAATTTCCTTCCATAGGCTAACATTGACTGGTTTCACTTGGAAATTCTTCTAAGTGTGGAGTTTTGGAACTTTATAATATTCCTCTAAAATCAGCCGAACTACGAATTCCGATTTACTCACCTGTTATCAGGAGAGAACCCAGTGCTGCATCTTTTAGCCCAGCACTGACCCTGAAAAGTAATTCTAACCGTACTTACCAGTAACTTGTATTTCCTTCCATTGGAATCCATTGTCTGGTTTTCAGCAGAAAAGTTTCAAAGTGTCGATTTTCACAAACTACAAATATTCCTTAAAAATCGCCTGTATGACTTAAACGCATTCTTTCAACTGTTTACAGGAGATGCACCAGTGCTGGATACAGGCTCCACCACTGAGTAAGAAAAGTAACGATAACACTACTTACCTGCTAAGTGAATTTCCTCCCATAGGATAACATTGGTGATTCTATGTGAAAAAGTTTCTAAGTGTCAACTTTTAAAATACAATAATATTCCTTAAAAATCACTACTGTAACCAAAACGCTTTTACTCAACTGTTTACAGGAGATGTCCCAGGACTGAATCTAGGATCCAGTCCTGTGGTTAGAAAAGTAATCCATAAAGTAACTAATTGCATTTAACTAGAAATTCACATTGAGCTCAATGTTGCATTGTGTTTGAAATTGTGTTGCCCATTGCAACAACTGTAACTACTGTACTTAAAAGTCTATTGCCTATTTGCAAAGTATTTAAACTAAAGTAATTCATTCTGAGAAAGTATATTTTGTAATGTAATGTATAATGTAATTACAATGTATTTTAAAAATAAAATATGTAAAAATAAATAGTTTAAAAAAATGTAGTAAATCAGTATCAAAAAATAAATATAACAATTAATACATTTAAAAATGGTCATTGACAAAACCTTTGAAATTCACCGAAAAAAACATAGGTTTTAGGGGCGTTATAGTTAGAAATTAGCATTTAAAAACCTTTGAAATTCACTGAAAAACCATAGGTTTCAGGCACGTTATAGTTAGAAATTAGCATTTAAAAACCTTTGAAATTCACTGAAAAAACCATAGGTTTCAGACACGTTATAGTTAGAAATTAGCATTTAAAAAACCTTTGAAATTCACTGAAAAACCATAGGTTTTAGGGACAGTTATAGTTAGTTGGACATTTCACTTGTACAAAACCATAGAAATTCCCCGTTATAGTTAGTTCAGCTAACTATAACTCGCGCCCTCGCAATGCACTGCTGATGACGTCACATATTACATCACTCATGACATGGTCAGTGACATCACTGATGACATCACTGATGACATCTCAAATGACATCACTGATGACATCATCCAGTGACTGTGTTTCTGTAAAGTTTAAATATTTTTAATATATAGGGAAAGGTGTATTGAAGAATGAGTGGGTGTATAAGTGTGTGGATGAAGGATTTAGTAGGTGCGTGACTGACTCTATAAGTGAGTGATTAAACGTATCTTACTGAATGCAAGGGTTAGTGACTAAACTGGGTGAATGTCTGTAACCGTCTGTCTGTTGCTGTGTAAGTGGCTGCATGGGTTTGTGAATAGCTACATGAGTGTCTATATGAGTTATTGATTGGTTGTCTGAGTATCTGTATGGGTGCCTGAGTGTTTGTGTGGGTGGGGTGTGTGCGACTCTGTGCATAGATGTGTGAGTGGGTGATTCACTGGGTGGATGGTTTCAAGAGTGCATCTGTGATAGGCTGTATGGGTGGGTAAGTGTGTGTAAGAGTGTGTTAGTGAGTGAATGTATGTCCCAGTGGTACATGTGTGAGTAACTACATATGTGAAAGGCAGTATATATGTGTGTTGGAGTATATAAATAGCTATAAGCGAGAGTGTGTGATTGTGAGAGTGACTGTATGGATGAGTGTGTGCTTGTATCAGTGATTGCATAAGAGCGTAAGAATGTGCTAGTATTTGTATGAGTAAGTGAGCTGGTGTGTGTATAACTGTATAGGTGAGTAAATGGCAGTGTGATTAATTATTTGCATGACTGACTAGGTGTATGAGTACCTCTATGGATGAGTGGCGGTGTTTGAGTGTCTATATAGGAGTATGAGTGCATATGATAGTCCTGTACTGAGTGACTGTACGTATGAGTGACTGTACGGGTGAGTGAGTGGATGTGTGTTTGTAGACCTAAGAATCAGTGAGTGGGTATGTAGTTATTGGTGTTGGAGTGTCTATGGTTTTGCGAATGGCAGTGTGTAATTTAGAGTGGGTGTATCAAAGGTTATATTAGGGTGTGAGGAGGTGCATCAGATTATCACGTGGATGATGTCATCAGTGATGTCATCAGTGATGTCATTTGAGATGTCATCAGTGATGTCATCAGTGATGTCACTGACCATGTCATGAGTGATGTAATATGTGACGTCATCAGCAGTGCATTGCGGGGCGCGAGTTATAGTTAGCTGAACTAACTATAACGGGGAATTTCTATGTTTTTGTACGAGTGAAATGTCCAACTAACTATAACTGTCCCTAAAACCTATGGTTTTTTCAGTGAATATATATATATATATATATATATATATATATGTATGTATATATATATATATATATATATATATATATATATATATATATATATATATATTCACTGAAAGAACCACAGGTTTCAGGGACGTTATAGTTAGTTGGACATTTCACTCGTACAAAATCAGAGAGAATTCAGCCGTTATAGTTAGTTGAGCTAAGTATAACTCGTGCTCCAGCAATGCACTGCTGATGACATCACATACTACATCACTCATGACATGGTCAGTGACATCACTGATGACATCTCAAATGACATCACTGATGACATCATCCAGTGACTGTGCGTTTCTGTAAAGTTTAAATATGTTTTATATATATATATAGGCCAAGGTGTATTGAAGAACGAGTGGGTGTATGACTGTCTGAATGGATGATTTAGTAGGTGCGTGACAGACTGTATAAGTGAGTGATTAAACGTGTCTTACTGAATGCATGGGTTAGTGACTAAACTGTGTGAATGTCTGTATCAGTCTGTCTGTTGGTGTGTAAGCGGCTGCATGGGTTGGTGAGTAGCTACATGAGTGTCTATATGGGTTATTGATTGATTGTCTGAGTATATGTATGGGAGCCTGAGTGTCTGTGTGGGTGGGTGGGGTGTATGTGACTCCCTGCACAGATGTGTGAGTGGGTGATTCGCTGGGTGTATGGGTTCAAGAGTGCATCTGTGAGGGGCTGTATGGGTGGGTGAGTGTGTGTATGGCTGTGTTGGTGAGTGAATGGATGTCTCAGTGGTACATGTGTGAGTAACTACATATGTGAAAGGCAGTATATGTGAGTGTTGGAGTATATAAATGACTATATGTGAGAGTGAGTGATTGTGAGAGTGGCTGTGTGGATGAGTGTGTGCTTGTGTCAGTGATTGTATAAGAGAGTAAGTATGTGTTAGTATCTGTGTGAATAAGTGAGGTGGTGTGTGTATTATAACTGTATAGGTGAGTAAATGGGAGTGTGATTGATTCTTTGCATGATTGACTAGCTGTGTAAGTAACTCTATGGGTGAGTGGCGGTGTGTGAGTGTCTGTATAGGTGTATGAGTGCATATGATAGTGGCTGTATTGATGAGTGACTGCATGTATGAGTGAGTGTATGGGTGAGTGAGTGGATGTGTGTGTAGACCTAGGAATCAGTGAGTGGGTATGTAGTAATTGGTATTGGTGTGTCTATTGTTTCGAGAATGATAGTCTGTATTTTAGAGTGGGTGTATCAAAGGCTTTACTAGGGTATGAGGAGGTGCATAAGATTAACACGTGGATGATGTCATCAGTGATGTCATTTGAGATGTCATCAGTGATGTCACTGACCATGTCATGAGTGATGTAATATGTGATGTCATCAGCAGTGCATTACGAGAGTGCGAGTTATACTTAGCTCTACTAACTATAACGGCCGAATTTCTCTGGTTTTGTACGAGTGAAATGTCCAACTAACTATAACGTCCCTGAAACCTGTGGTTTTTTCAGTGAATTTCTATGGTTTTTTAAATGCTAATTTCTAACTATAACGTCCCTGAAACCTATGTTTTTTTCAGTGAATTTCTATGGTTTTAAATGCTAATTTCTAACTATAACGTCCCTGAAACCTATGTTTTTTTCAGTGAATTTCTATGGTTTTTTTAAATGATTATTTCTAACTATAACGTCCCTGAAACCTATGGTTTTTTCAGTGAATTTCTAAGGTTTTGTAAATGCTAATTTCTAACCATGCCTACAGAGGACATGTGCAGAAAGAGGAAGAAAGGCGCAGAAAGAAGCAAGAGAAATGCAGAAAGAGGCAACAGAAGTCCAGAAAGAAGAAGAAAGGTGCAGAAAGAAGCAAGAGATATGCAGAAAGAACCAACAGAGGTGCAGAAAGAGGCCTTGTTGCAAAGTTATCCTGTGCCCTGGGCACCTCCCAACTTTTTGCTGACTGGTACTGGTGGTAACTGACTCTGACTGACCCTGGGCTCTGCCTAACCAGGCCCAGAGCCAGTGCTATGCTGAAAGACACTTAGAATACAGTGAAAACACCTACATACACTAGGGTACACTATGGGTTGGGGTACCCCTGTGATTGGCATGACCTCCCCTGTAAGGCCCTAGTGCATAATAGGGCAGGGGGATTAAAACTATCTCTAAGTCCCTAGCATGTAATAGGGCATGGCAGTTTAGAGGCCAGCGGCCATTTTCTGCACTTGCATGTGTGCACTGCTGAGCCTGAGGTCAGTTTAAAAGTAGCCCTGTGTGTGCAGAAAGAGGCAAGAGAGGTGCAGAAAGAGGCAAGAGCAGTGCAGAAAGAACCAAGAGGGGTGCAGAAGGAGGCAAGAGGGGTGCAGAAAGAGGCAAGAGCGGTACAGACATTTGCAAGAGAGGTGCAGAAAGAAGCAAGAGCAGTGCAGTAAGAAACAACAGAGTACCGAAGGAGGCAAGAGGGGTGCAGAAAGAGGCAAGAGCAGTGCAGAAAGAACCAAGAGACGTGCAGGAAAAGGGAAGAAGGGTGCAGAAAGAGGCACGAGGAGTGCAGAAAGAAGGAAGAGAAGTGCAGAAAGAAGCAACTGAGGTGCTGAAAGAGGCAAGAGGGGTACAGAAAGAGGAGAGAGAAGTGCAGAAAGAAGCAATAGAGGTGCAGAAAGAGGCAAGAGGGGTGCAGAAAGAGGCAAGAGCAGTGCAGAAAGAACCAAGAGATGTGCAGAAAGAGGCAAGAGAGGTGCAGAAAGAGGCAATAGATGTGCAGAAAAAGGGGAGAAGGGTGCAGAAAGAGGCAAGTGAGGTGCAGAAGGAAGCAAGAGAACTGCAGAAAGAGGCAAGAGAGTTGCAGAAACAGACAAAAGGGGTGCAGAAAGAGGGAACAGGTGTGCAGAAAGAGGGAAGAGGGGTACAGAAAGAGGCAAGAGGGATGCAGAAATTTGCAACAGAGGTGCAAAAAGAAGCAAGAGCAGAGCAGAAAGAACCAACAGAGGTGCAGAAAGAGGCAAGAGGGGTACAGAAAGAGGCAAGAAAAGTGCAGAAAGAAGCAAAAGAGGTGCAGAAAGAGGCACGAGAGATACAGAAAGAGGGAAGAGGGGTGCAGAAAGAGGCAAGAGGGGTGCAGAAAGAGGTAGGAGAGGTGCACAAAGAGGCAAGAGGGGTACATAAAGAGGCAGGAGGTGTGCAGAAAGAAGGAAGAGAAGTGCAGAAAGAAGCAACTGAGGTGCTGAAAGAGGCGCAAAGGGTGCAGAAAGAGGCAAGAGAGGTGCAGAAACAGGCAGGAAAGGTGCAGAAAGAGGGAACAGGGGTGCAGAAAGAGGCAAGTGGGGTGCAGAAAGAGGCAACAGAGGTGCAGAAAGATGCAAGAGAGGTGCAGAAACAAGCAAGAGAAGGGCAGAAAGAGGAAAGAGAATTGCTCAAAGAAGCAACAGATGTGTAGAAAGAAGCAAGAGAACTGCAGAAAGAGGCTAGAGGGATACAAAAATGGGAAGAAGGGTGCAGAAACAAGCAAGAGAGGTGCAGAAAGAGGAAAGAGGGGTGCAGAAAGAGGCAAGAGGGGTGCAGAAAGAAGCAAGTGAGGTGAAGAAAGAGGCAACAGAGGTGCAGAAAGACGCAAGAGAGGTGCAGAAACAAGCGAGAAGTGCAGAAAGAGGCAAGAGAATTGCTGAAAGAAGCAACAGAGGTGTAGAAAGAAGCAAGAGACGTGCAGAAAGAGGCAGGTGAGGTGCAGAAAGAGGCAAGGAGAGGTGCAGAAAATGACAAGAGAACTGCAGAAAAAAGGCAAGAGGGATGCAAAAAAGGGAAGAAGGGTGCAGAAAGAAACAAAAGAAGTGCAGAAAGAAGGAACACAGGTGCAAAAAGAGGGAAGAGGGGTGCAGAAAGAGGCACGAGGGGTACAGAAAGAAGCAAGAGATGTGCAGAAAGAAACAAAAGAAGTGTAGAAAGAAGGAACAGAGGTGCAAAAAGAGGGAAGAGGGGTGCAGAAAGAGGCACAAGGGTTGCAGAAAGAAGGGACAGGGGTGCAGAAAGAGGCAAGAGAACTGCAGAAAGAAGCAACAGAGGTGCAGAAAGAGGGATGAGGGGTGGAGAAAGAGGCAAGAGAAGTGCAGAAAGAAGCAACAGAGATGCAAAAAGGGGGAACAGGGGTGGAGAAAGTGGCAAGAGGGGTGCAGAAAGAAGCAAGAGAGGTGCAAAAAGAAATAAAAGAAGAGCAGAAAGAAGGAACAGAGGTGTAGAAAGAAGCAAGAGAAGTGCAGAAAGAGGCAAGTGAGGTGCAGAAAGAGGCAAGAGAGGTGCGGAAAATGACAAGAGAACTGCAGAAAGAGGCAAGAGGGATGCAAAAAAGGGAAGACGGGTGCAGAAACAAGCAAGAGAGGTGCAGAAAGAGGAAAGAGGGGTGCGGAAAGAGGGGTACAGAAAGAGGCAAGAGGGGTGCAGAAAGAAGCAAGTGAGGTACAGAAAGAGGCAACAGAGGTGCAGAAAGACGCAACAGAGGTGCAGAAACAAGCAAGAGAAGGGCAGTAAGAGGCAAGAGAATTACTGAAAGAAGCAACAGAGGTGTAGAAAGAAGGAACAGAGGTGCAAAAAGAGGGAAGAGGGGTGCAGAAAGAGGCACGAGGGGTACAGAAAGAAGCAAGAGATGTGCAGAAAAAAACAAAAGAAGTGTAGAAAGAAGGAACAGAGGTGCAAAAAGAGGGAAGATGGGTGCAGAAAGAGACACAAGGGTTGCAGAAAGAAGGGACAGGTGTGCATAAAAAAGCAACAGAACTGCAGAAAGAAGCATCAGAGGTGCAGAAAGAAGGATGAGGGGTGGAGAAAGAGGCAAGAGAAGTGTAGAAAGAAGCAACAGAGATGCAAAACGGGGGAACAGGGGTGGAGAAAGTGGCAAGAGGGGTGCAGAAAGAAGCAAGAGAGGTGCAAAAAGAAATAAAAGAAGAGCAGAAAGAAGGAACAGAGGTGTAGAAAGAGGCAAGAGAGGTGCAGAAAGAGGGAAGAAGGGTGCAGAAAGAAGCACGAGCGGTGCAGAAAGAAGCAAAGAGGTGCAGAAAGAAGCAAGAGTAGTGCAGAAAGAAGCAACAGAGGTACAGAAAGAGGCAACAGGGGTGAAGAAAGAGGGAAGAGGGTGGAGAAAGAGACAAGGGGTGCAGAAAGAAGCAAGCGAGCTGCAGAAAGAAACAAAAGAAGTGCAGCAAGAAGGAACAGAGGTGCTGAAAGAGGCAAGAGGGGTGCAGAAAGAGGCAAAAGGGGTGCAGAAAGAAGCGAGAGGTGCGTAAAGAAACAAAAGAAGTGCAGAAAGAAGGAACAGAGGTGCAGAAAGAGGCAAGAGGGGGTGCAGAAAAACAAAAGAAGTGCAGAAAGAAGCATCAGAGGTGCAGAAAGAGGCAAGAGGAGTGCAGAAAGAGGAATGAGGTGTGCAGAAAGAGGCACGAGGGGTGCAGAAAGAAGCAAGAGAGATACAGAAAGAAGCAAGAGAAATGCATAAAAAAGCAAGAGAGATGCAGAAAGGGGGAAGTGGGGTGGAGAAAGAGGGATACAGAAAGAAACAAGAGAGGTGCAGAAAGAAACAAAAGAAGTGCAGAAAGAAGGAACAAAGGTGCAGAAAGAGGCAAGAGGGGTGCAGAAAGAGGGAAGAGGGGTGTGAAAGAGGCACGAGGGGTGCAGATAGAAGCAAGAGGCATGCAGAAAGAAGCAAGAGAGTTGCAGAAAGAAACAAAAGAAGTGCAGAAAGAAGGAACAGAGGTACAGAAAGAGGCAAGAGGGGTGCAGAAAGAATCACAAGGGTTGCAGAAAGAAGGGACAGAGGTGCAGAAAGAAGCAAGAGAAGTGCAGAAAGAAGCAACAGAGGTGCAGAAAGAGGGATGAGGGATGGAGAAAGAGGGATAAGGGGTGCAGAAAGAAGCAACAGAGATGCAAAAAGGGGGAACAGGGGTGGATAAAGTGGCAAGAGATGTGCAGAAAGAAACAAAAGAAGTGCAGAAAGAAGGAACAGAGGTGCAGAGAGGGCAACAGGGGTACAGAAAGAGGGAAGAGGGGTGGAGAAAGAGGCAAGGGGGTGCAGAAAGAAGCATGAGAGCTGCAGAAAGAAACAAAAGAAGTGCAGAAAGAAGGAACAGAGGTGCAGAAAGAGGCAAGATGGGTGCAGAAAGAGGCAAAAGGGGTGCAGAAAGAAGCGAGAGTGCACATAGAAACAAAAGAAGTGAAGAAAGAAGGAACAGAGATGCAGAAAGAGGCAAGAGGGGTGCAGAAAGAAACAAAAGAAGTGCAGAAAGAAGCAACAGGAGTGCAGAAAGAGGTAAGAGGACTGCAGAAAGAGGGATGAGAGATGCAAAAAAAACAAAAGAAGTGTAGAAAGAAGGAACAGAGGTGCAAAAAGAGGGAAGAGGGGTGCAGAAAGAGGCACAAGGGTTGCAGAAAGAAGGGACAGGGGTGCAGAAAGAGGCAAGAGAACTGCAGAAAGAAGCAACAGAGGTGCAGAAAGAGGGATGAGGGGTGGAGAAAGAGGCAAGAGAAGTGCAGAAAGAAGCAACAGAGATGCAAAAAGGGGGAACAGGGGTGGAGAAAGTGGCAAGAGAGGTGCAGAAAGAAGCAAGAGAGGTGCAAAAAGAAATAAAAGAAGAGCAGAAAGAAGGAACAGAGGTGTAGAAAGAAGCAAGAGAAGTGCAGAAAGAGGCAAGTGAGGTGCAGAAAGAGGCAAGAGAGGTGCGGAAAATGACAAGAAAACTGCAGAAAGAGGCAAGAGGGATGCAAAAAAGGGAAGACGGGTGCAGAAACAAGCAAGAGAGGTGCAGAAAGAGGAAAGAGGGGTGCGGAAAGAGGGGTACAGAAAGAGGCAAGAGGGGTGCAGAAAGAAGCAAGTGAGGTACAGAAAGAGGCAACAGAGGTGCAGAAAGACGCAACAGAGGTGCAGAAACAAGCAAGAGAAGGGCAGAAAGAGGCAAGAGAATTACTGAAAGAAGCAACAGAGGTGTAGAAAGAAGGAACAGAGGTGCAAAAAGAGGGATGAGGGGTGGAGAAAGAGGCAAGAGAAGTGTAGAAAGAAGCAACAGAGATGCAAAACGGGGGAACAGGGATGGAGAAAGTGGCAAGAGGGGTGCAGAAAGAAGCAAGAGAGGTGCAAAAAGAAATAAAAGAAGAGCAGAAAGAAGGAACAGAGGTGTAGAAAGAGGCAAGAGAGGTGCAGAAAGAGGGAAGAAGGGTGCAGAAAGAAGCACGAGCGGTGCAGAAAGAAGCAAAGAGGTGCAGAAAGAAGCAAGAGTAGTGCAGAAAGAAGCAACAGAGGTACAGAAAGAGGCAACAGGGGTGAAGAAAGAGGGAAGAGGGGTGGAGAAAGAGACAAAGGGTGCAGAAAGAAGCAAGCGAGCTGCAGAAAGAAACAAAAGAAGTGCAGCAAGAAGGAACAGAGGTGCTGAAAGAGGCAAGAGGGGTGCAGAAAGAGGCAAAGGGGTGCAGAAAGAAGCGAGAGGTGCGTAAAGAAACAAAAGAAGTGCAGAAAGAAGGAACAGAGGTGCAGAAAGAGGCAAGAGGGGTGCAGAAAAACAAAAGAAGTGCAGAAAGAAGCATCAGAGGTGCAGAAAGAGGCAAGAGGAGTGCAGAAAGAGGAATGAGGTGTGCAGAAAGAGGCACGAGGGGTGCAGAAAGAAGCAAGAGAGATACAGAAAGAAGCAAGAGAAATGCATAAAAAAGCAAGAGAGATGCAGAAAGGGGAAGTGGGGTGGAGAAAGAGGGATACAGAAAGAAACAAGAGAGGTGCAGAAAGAAACAAAAGAAGTGAAGAAAGAAGGAACAAAGGTGCAGAAAGAGGCAAGAGGGGTGCAGAAAGAGGGAAGAGGGGTGTGAAAGAGGCACGAGGGGTGCAGAAAGAAGCAAGAGGCATGCAGAAAGAAGCAAGAGAGTTGCAGAAAGAAACAAAAGAAGTGCAGAAAGAAGGAACAGAGGTACAGAAAGAGGCAAGAGGGGTGCAGAAAGAATCACAAGGGTTGCAGAAAGAAGGGACAGAGGTGCAGAAAGAAGCAAGAGAAGTGCAGAAAGAAGCAACAGAGGTGCAGAAAGAGGGATGAGGGATGGAGAAAGAGGGATGAGGGGTGCAGAAAGAAGCAACAGAGATGCAAAAAGGGGGAACAGGGGTGGATAAAGTGGCAAGAGGGGTGCAGAAAGAAGCAAGAGAGGTGCAGAAAGAAACAAAAGAAGTGCAGAAAGAAGGAACAGAGGTGCAGAAAGAGGCAAGAGGGGTGCAGAAAGAGGGATGAGGGGTGCAGAAAGAAGCACGAGTGGTGCAGAAAGAAGCAAGAGAGATGTAGAAAGAAGCAAGAGGAGTGCAGGAAGAAGCAACAGAGGTGCAGAAAGAGGCAAGAGGGGTGCAAAAAGAGGGAAGAGGGGTGAAGAAATAGGCACGAGGGGTGCAGAAAGAAGCAAGAGATGTGCAGAAAGAAACAAAAGAAGTGCAGAAAGAAGGAACAGAGGTGCAGAGAGGGCAACAGGGGTGCAGAAAGAGGGAAGAGGGGTGGAGAAAGAGGCAAGGGGGTGCAGAAAGAAGCATGAGAGCTGCAGAAAGAAACAAAAGAAGTGCAGAAAGAAGGAACAGAGGTGCAGAAAGAGGCAAGATGGGTGCAGAAAGAGGCAAAAGGGGTGCAGAAAGAAGCAAGAGTGCACATAGAAACAAAAGAAGTGAAGAAAGAAGGAACAGAGGTGCAGAAAGAGGCAAGAGGGGTGCAGAAAGAAACAAAAGAAGTACAGAAAGAAGCAACAGGAGTGCAGAAAGAGGTAAGAGGACTGCAGAAAGAGGGATGAGGGATGCAGAAAGAGGCACGAGGGGTGCAGAAAGAAGCAAGAGAGATGCAGAAAAAAGCAAGAGAAATGCATAAAAAACAACAGACATGCAGAAAGGGGGAAGTGGGGTGGAGAAAGAGGCAAGAGGGATACAGAAATAAACAAGAGAGGTGCAGAAAGAAACAAAAGAATGCAGAAAGAAGGAACAGAGGTGCAGAAAGAGGCATGAGGGGTGCAGAAAGAGAGAAGAGGGGTGTGAAAGAGGCACGAGGGGTGCAGAAAGAAGGGACAGAGGTGCAGAAAGAAGCAAGAGAAGTGCATAAAGAAGCAACAGAGATGCAAAAAGGGGGAACAGAGGTGGAGAAAGTGGCGAGAGGGGTGCAGAAAGAAGCAAGAGGGGTGCAGAAAGAAGCAAGAGAGGTGCAGAAAGAAACAAAAGAAGAGCAGAAAGAAGGAACAGGGGTGCAGAAAGAGGCAAGAGGGGTGCAGAAAGACGGAAGAGGGATGCAGAAAGAAGCACGAGCGGTGCAGAAAGAAGCAATAGAGGTGCAGAAAGAAGCAAGAGTAGTGCAGAAAGATGCAACAGAGGTGCTGAAAGAGGGAAGAGGGGTGGAGAAAGAGACAAGAGAGGTGCAGAAAGAAGCAAGAGAGGTACAGAAAGTAACAAAAGAAGTGCAGAAAGAGGGAACAGAGGTGCAGAAAGAGGCAAGAGGAGTGCAGAAAGAAGAAGGGTGCAGAAAGAGGCACACGGGGTGCAGAAAGAAGCAAGAAAGGTACAGAAAGACGCAAGATAAGTACAGAAAGAAGCAACAGACAAGCAGAAAGGGGGAAGAGGTGTGGAGAAAGAGGCAAGAGGGGTGCAGAAAGAAGCAAGAGGTGCAGAAAGAAACAAAAGAAGTGCAGAAAGAAGGAACAGAGGTGCAGAAAGAGACAGGAGGGGTGCAGAAAGAGGGAAGAGGGGTGCAGAAAGAGGCAAGTGAGGTGCAGAAAGAGGCAAGAGAGGTGCAGAAAGAGGCAAGAGCGGTGCACAAAGAAGCAAGTGAGGTGCAGAAAGAGGCAAAAGAGGTGCAGAAAGAGGCAAAAGAGGTGCAGAAAGTAGAAGAGATGTGCAGAAAGAGGCAAGAGAAGTGCAGAAGAAGAAAGGTACAGAAAGAAGCAACAGAAATGCAGAAAGAGGCAAGAGTGGCTTGCACACCATTAGTACCAATTAAAACACCCACATTGAGCAATAAGTACCTTCCAACACGCTGTAACACTTGTCGCTGCATTTCTGGTAACGTTTGAGACGTTTGAGTTAGAAACAAGGCTTTTTTTGTTCAAATCTGCAGATTATGCAGCAGATGATGGATTATGTGGCTAATGCGGAAAATGTATAATTGTGCGAAAGTTGGGGCAGCCAAACAGTCGCATAATTCCAGTGGCCCTGCTCATACCTCTGACTAGGTCCAGAAGTGCTCCTCAGTGATTCCTTCTTTTTTTTGTCTCATTGAGTTCATAGTTTAGTGTCTATAGAAACGAGGAAGACTAAACCTGAGGTTACCACTCCACAACACAGACTACCATACCACATAATTGCTCTCCATAACACATAATCCCACTCTACATAATTCCTATACATTAAATGCCACATACTTTCTATCCACATAATTTCACTGCACAACATACCACATAATTCCACTACACACAACGTACATCCACTCCACTCCAAAAAACATTAGTAAAAAACTTTAACATTTACAACGCCAATAGCTCTAACTCTTGCAAATGCAAGACCTATTAAATTACAAATGCTTCTTTAACTGGTAGTTTTGTTTGCAGAGTGGTGGAGAAAGGGGGCTGGGCCTCCAACCAGCGCTCAGGAATTCCGCTACGTAGGACTTACAGAGGTACCAGGAGGGCTTCTTGGCCCCTAAAGTCCCTCAGGAGTAAAGTGGACTTCATCCCCCAACCAGTACTGTGCCAGAAGGCGCGTTTGCAGAGTGGTGGAAAAAGGGGGGGTGTGGCCTCCGAAGACCTCTTAGCAATCCCACTGTGTGTGACTTAGTGGAGGTATCATGAGGGGTAGTTGGCCCCCAAGGACAACCTTGGGCGCCAACTACCTCTCCTATTACCTCCAGTAAGTCCCACACAGCAGCATTGCTAAGTTCTCATAGCAGGCCACGCCCCCTTTCCCCACCACTCTGCAAACGTGCTCCCTGGCACGCTTTTGGATGGGGATTAAAGTCCACCTCGCTGCTGGGGGTCCTTAGGGGCCAACTAGCCTACCTGATACCTCCAGTATGCCCAAGATAGTGGGATTGCTGATAGGTCGACACAGGCCACGCCCCCTTTGTCCACCACTCTGCAAACGCGCCTCCTGGCGCACTCTTGGTTGGGTGATGGAGTCACCTTGCCTCCTGAGGGTCCCTGGGGGCCAACTAGCCCACCAGGTACCTACAGTAAGCCCCACACAGCTGGATTGCTGAGAGTGGTCCAAGGCCACGCCCCCTTTTTACACCACTCTGCAAACGCGCCTCCTGGCGCACTGCTGCTCGGGGGATGAAGTCCACTTGTGTCCTGAGGTCCTCAGGAAACAAGAGGACCTCATCGCCCCACCTGGGGATTACTGGAGGTACCTGGTGGTCTACTTGGCCCCTAAGGACCCTTAGGATTGAAGGGGACTTAATCCCCCAATTCAGAATGCGCCAAGAGGTGCGATTGCACAGTGGTGGAGGGAGGGGGCGGGGCCTCCGGCGAGATGCCGGCTTTTTTTTATTTGCTTTTTGGAAGGTGGGGCTGTGTGGCCCCCCTTCCCTTAATTATTTTTGGGACCTGGGGACCCCATCCCCCAGGGCCTGAGCATTTTTCTGTTTTTTTCAACAACAAAAAATACGGGAAGGAGGTACCGTGGCCCCCCTTCCCTGGGCCACTATTGGCCCCGGGGACCCCATCCCCCAGGGCCCGGCCTCGTTTAAAAAAAAAAATTCCAGGAGGGAGGCCATGTGGCCCCCCTCCCCAGGGCCACGTCTGGCCCCGGGGACCCATCCCCTGGGGCCTGGCCTCATTTGTATTATTTTTATTTTTTTCTGGGAGGGGGGCCGTGTGGCCCCCTCCCCTGGGCCACTTCTGGCCCCGGGGACCCCATTCCCAGGGGCCTGACCAGCCTGGTTTTTTTGTTGGAGGGGGGCCACATGGCCCCCCTCCTAAGGCCAATTATGGCCTCGGGCACCCCGGGGCCTGGCCTTATTTAAAAAAAAAAATACATCAAAAGGGAGGGGGCCGAGTGACCCCCCTCCCGGGCCACTTCTGGCCCCGGGGACCCCATCCCCCGGGGTCGGCCCTCAAGTTGGGGACCGCAGGGGAGCCCCAATGCCCCCACGGTCCCTGCCGGCTCCCTGCCTTCTATGGGAGCCGGCATTGCTTTTGGGCAAGGGGAGCTGCTAACATGCAGCTCCCCTTGTCCAAGAAGCAAAGCAGTGTTTGCTATGGCAGGGCAGGAGCACGCAAACGGCAATGTCTCGGTGGTGGGCACCCTGGGACATTGCAGGAGCCGGCCCTGGGGGGTGGCGATCCCCAGGGCCATAGAGGGCTCCAGGAGTAGGGCCGGGTGGCCCCCCTCCCATCATTTGCACAGCCCCGGGAAGGTGGTGGTCCCCGGGGCCGGGGGTCCGCAACGGACCCCCGTATTTAAATAATTAGTGCCCCGGGGAGGTGGTGGCTCGAGCCCCCCCACACTTTGTTTTTGGAAACAGCCCCGGGGAGGTGGCGGTCCCCGGGGCTGTGGGGGGGGCACGTGACCTCCCGCATTTAAATCATATAGCCCCGGAAAGATGGTGGTCCCCGGGGCTTGGGAAGGCCCGCGAGGCCCCCCGCCCAAAATAATTTGAAGCCCCGGGGAGGTGGCGGTTTCCAGGGCTTGGGGGGGCAGGAGCCCCCCCACGCATTTTAAAAAAAAAGCCCTGTGAATGTTTGCCGTACCCGGGGCTGCGGGGGGGCCGCGTGCCACAACATAATCAGGTATTGCCCCGGGACCTGGCCCACCCGGGGGCTTATAGAAAACGAAGCGCGGGAGTCCGCGCTTCGTTTTTTTTGTTTTGTTTTACATTTTTTCGGCCGGAGTCGCGCACCCAGCATGAATTCAGCCAATTTTTTTTTTTTTAAATGCTTTTTTGGCCCTTGGGGTCCTTGTGGGACCCCCCTGAGCAGACCTAGGGGGTCAGGGTGTTTCTACCCCGTCCCCTTTTCTATCCTCGTTTTTTTAAATTAAAACCGAGTCACAAGATGGCTGCCAACACTTCCTGGTTTGGAGTGTTGACAGCCAATCAGAATGAAGCTCGTGCTCGGGAGGGTTCGCAAATCCTCCTCGGTGCTCAGATATCGATATTTTTATTTTTTGAATTTCTCAGCAACTACTGAACGGATTTACACCATTTAAAAAAAGCCTACTTTCTGGACCAAGACCTACCTTTTTGCCAAATTTGGTGTAATCCTGTTCAGCAGTTCGGGCTGTAGCTTTGTCTAAAGTTCTTATGGAAATTAACATGGGGAAAATGCGTTTTGGGACCCCCCTTTTTTCTCGGGCCCCGCTTGACGAATCACCTTGAAACTTTCAAGACAGGAGCTGACCTGAGTGAACCATTAGTTTGGAAAATTTGGCGAAGATTCGTCAAACGGCGCCAAAGTTATTGGCAAAAGAAAAAATGATTTTTAATAGAAACAAGGCCAGTAGGTAATAAATATATATATATATATATATATATATATATATATATATATATATATATATATATATATATAACATAAAAGGTACCTCATTTCCGTGGTCACATTTATTATGACTATTTGGTGCCACAAACTACAAAGACCTACATATATGTAGACACTTGAGTGAGTGTATTGCCTGTATGTTGAATTGTCTGATGTTACAAATATATCTTCTTTTGGTCCAAAAAACCCCACAGACTGTTTTAAGTGCAGTAAAAGACCCTCACAAGACAGCAAGTCTGGGAAAGGGGCACACGTGTATCATGCCTCACTGTCAACCACTCCTTGCACTCCACATCTTTTACAAATCCCATACAATCACATGAATGCATTGCAAATCCAAAAACCCACATACTTTACTATTTTTTATCTCCCTCAGACTGCCATAGCTTTCAGAATTGTTGGACACTGAAATAACCATGTTCAGCACAGACACAATGCGAAAATGAGGGAACTCCTTCTGCATATCAACTTCCACCTTTGATGCCCAGTGAGCGCTAAGTGGCTAAAAGAACAGTTCCAGCGACAAGCATAAGGCCCAGATCCATGCATACAGTATTCACTTCATCCTTATATTACATGTCGTTACCTCCTCCCCCGCCCTTATCCTTCACCCACAACCTCCACCGTCTACCTACCAAAGAGTGCTATCCCTCCACCCACCAACCAATGAATTGCCCTACTCTGGACATAATAATGAGTGATCAAAAGCATGAGTGAATTCTGTTATGAAATCTGCTTTTGTCTATGTGGTCTTACTGTGAAATCAGTCATGAAGTTGTACCAATAAGCAGACACTTGAGTGAGTGTAATGTTTACATTATGAATAGTTTGAAGTTCCATATATATGGTTTGCATATTTATATGTATGTATGTATGTATGAAGGAATAGTACATAGTGGCAGTTGCCAATGTGCAGTTATAGTTAGATCAGAGGTTCCATAGGAAAGGCTTATTTTATTTCTTTAATAACTTTGGTGCCATTTGACGGATCTGCATGAAACTTTACCAAAAGAACACTTCGTCTACTTTGGCTCCTTCATGGAAAGTTTCACGCCAAAGCAGGGGCCAAGAAAAAGGGGATGCCAAAAGTGCAATTCCCACGCTAATTCCCATAGACTAGTTTGCTCTCCAAAACAAAAAAAAGCAGGTGACAGAAATCAAATCAAATCTAGCAAAAAGTTAGAACGTTGCTCAGATAGTGTGATTTTTGTTACTTGGAAATCTGTTCAGACATTTTCAAGAAATTAGTGTTTAAAAAGGTCCTCAGCATGGGCATGAAGGGGTCAACACTCATAAAACGTTGGAGATATGTGGACCGTTGGTGTCCAAGTATGCTCTTATTGACCCATTCAAAATGGGTTGGCAGATCCTGATTTGATGGCCACAACATGGAGAATATGTTGTGGCAGCCATTACAGGACTTGGGGGCTCTTTCCTTGAGTCCTGTAAAAAAAAATCAAAGGCCGTATAAGGAGGCTGTGTGGGCACACCCTGACTCCAAGGGCCATGTGGAGGGGGCCCCTATGGGACCCTCTCTTATCTTAAATTAAAAATGTATATATTTTATGTTGCAGGTACTGTAGTACATTTTCTACTGCTGTACACAGTGAGGCCTCCCCCTGTGTTATCTTGGTACCGAACCTGGTGCTGCAGTACAGTCTCCCATCCAACTACAAACCAGGTCCACCCTGTTAGCTTCCGAGATCAGATAAGATTGGGTGCATTGAGGGTCATATGGGCACATTCATGGAAGACTGCCATTTCAGGCTTTTTATGCTGACATGTTATGTTATGTTATTTGCACTTGTAGCGCGCACAGATACTCCGAGGAGTGTCCCGGCGCGAGCCTGGAGAAAGGGAAAGTGAGCACAGACAACTGAGGATTCGTTTAAGTAAAAAGATACGTCTTCAGTTTTTTTTTTAAATTGACAGAAGTCTTGAGTGCTGCGGAGAGCCAAAGGGAGTGCATTCCAGGCTGAGGAGGCTCTGACAGCAAGTGAGCTGCCTCCCACTCTGGTAAGAAGGAAGCGAGGAGTGTGGGCCAGGAACTGAGAAGATGACCGAAGATGTCTGTCAGGGACATAGAACTGGAACCTCTTCCGAAGATAGGAGGGGCCGCAGTCATGCAATGCCCAATGGACCAAGGCCAGGGCTTTAAACTTGACTTGATTAGCCACAGGCAGCCAGTGAAGTGATCGCAAATGCTGTCTGACACTGCTTCTCATCAGGATGTTAAAGACAAGTCTAGCAGCGGCATTTTGAACAACCTGTCATTTGTTAAGTAGATAGCCCGGCAGGCCGGCATACAAAGCACTAGCTTCTTAATCTGAGTGGAAAAGGAAAGATTCTCCTCGAACCAGACTCCCAGATTTTTCGCGGGTTGCCCCGTTGCGGCTGGCAAGGGAAAATTCGCTGGCCATAGAGTTTCTCTGAACTGGGGAGGGAAGGTCCCATAGAGAAGAATTTCAGACCTACCTTCATTACATTTGAGCTGTGCTGAGGAAAGCCATTGAAAGACTGCTGCGAGGCAATTTGTGGCCAGTAACGGGGAGCAGTCAGATTTCCCCCGGGTAAACAGCAGCTGAGTGTCCTCAGCATAAGCTATAATTTTAGCTCCCAACTCTTCAGCTAAATAGATCAGAGGGGTGACGTATAAATTAAAGAGAAGGGGGCTCAGGGAGGACCCCTGTGGCCACCTCCTGAGGTGAGGAGGAGAACGGAGGGAGCCAAACTTGTTGGGTGCATCCTCCCAGGAAGGATTTAAGCCAGCTCAAGGCAGCACCCGAAATCCCCATGTCCGCAAGGCGGGTAAGCAACAAGGAGTGGGGGACAGTATCGAATGCTGCCGAGAGATCCAACAAAATAAGAGCTGCCCTCCCTCCTGCATCCAAACATTCCCGAATGCCCCCCGAGACTTCCATCAAGGCCGACTCAGTGCTGTAGGAGGCTCTGAATCCGGGTTGAGCTGGATGAAGTAGGCCGGCACCCTCGACGAAGTCTGTGAGTTGTTTGTTAACCACCTTTTCACAGGCTTTCGCCATGATAGGAAGGAGGGAGATGGGGCGGTAGTTAGCTGGGAGCAGCGGATCCAACGTTGGTTTCTTTAAGAGGGGCAGAATCTTAGCCTGCTTCCATACCAAAGGAACAAGGGCCTCCTGAAGGGACAGATTGATAAGTCTATTGACTTCGGGGTTCACTGTCTCCGCGACCGAGGCAAGGAGTCTCGCTGCACAGGGATCGGTAGGGGAGCCTGACTTCAAGGACTTAAGGATCTTCAGTGACTCAGGAAAGTCAATAGGTGAAAAAACCGTCAGGGAGGAAGACCCAGTATGTGACACCTCTGAGGGCAAGGGCCTGGTCATGGAATGATCCCCTAAAATAAAGGAAGCCTGGATGGAGCGAACCATATCAATAAAAAAATTTGAAAGAACCTCGCACCAAGCGTTTGACGAGGGGAGTGTGACAGATTCCGCCCTAGGGGCCATAAAGTTCTGGACGATGGAGAAGATTTCTTTAGAATTATTCCTTGCTAGATCGATGCGATCCGCATAGTAGAGGCTTTTGGCCTGAGCTATAGAGGAATAGTACAGCTTCTGGGCTTTCCTAAGGTTCAATTTCGCCAAAGGGCAATAATCCCACCGCCAAACCCGTTCTACCTTTTTGCAGTGTTGTTTCTGCAATCTGAGCTCCTGCGAAAACCAGGGCTGGGAAGGTGAGTCCCTGGATAGTTTGCGGGGGGCCATGGGAGAAGAGCGGGCCGCTGCCCTCTTAATCCAACGGGAGAAGTTTTCAAGAGCGTCCTCCAAATTGACAGAGGGGGCTGGTCTGGACTCAGCTAGAGCGCAGCTGAAAGTCACTGGGTCAATTTTAGCAAAAGCCGGGCTATGGCCGGCATTGCTCGGGGGAATACTGCCCTCCAGAACCCAGGAAAAGTATGTTAGGAAGTGATCGGACCAGGGCACCGGCAGAGAATCCTCCACCTTGATAGGGAAGTTAGAGCAGATACGATCGAGGATATGTCCACCTGAGTGTGTCGGTGCCCTGACCCATTGAGTAAGCTGGGCTAGGTTAAGAGAATCAATGAATTCGCTGGTGTTTCCCTCCTCGACTTTATCCAAATGGATGTTAAAATCTCCCAGAAGGAGATAATTCGAAAACCGCAACGTGCGGGGAATGATAACATTTGCCGACGCGTAGCGTTGGCGCCATGGCCTCAGATATACTCGGGCCCTTGGTGTTAATTGGAGGAAGACTAGAACGTCTCCCCTCCAAGAAAATGGCCGCCGGAAGTGTCCCACCGGAAGTGGGTGGAAACACACACTGCCTGGAAGAAGTAACTCCCTCCACTCAATCCCCAATGTATTTGGTGTGGTGGACCGAGGAGCGGGACAGCGGGAGACCACTGAAGCCGGTGAGCAGTTTTAAAATGCAGCGGTAGAAAACCAAAAATAGCATCAATAATCACCCACACTTCGTAAACAAGTTAGAACAGATAAAAACAGATTAAAAAGTAAACGCACGTTTTTATAGAGAATGAGTTGGGCGAGTGTCACGGCAGAGCTGTGTGCACTCCCTACTCAGGCATAGCTCACAGCCTGCTGTTACCACCACCCTTCGAGACACCCCTTCATCAAATACCTTCCTATCTACACTCGCTCACTCATTTTTCATACACTTGGTACAGTCACCCAAAGCTAGGGATAGCCCCTTCCTTGCACATGCTTTACACTTGTTTTTTTTGTGCATCCACAGGGGCTCAGCCAGCATTCATTTAGGCCCCAGCACAAGAATCTGCAGCAGCTGCAATGCAGCACACGAGTTGACTGCAGCCCTCTGCTCTATGCTTGTAATAAAGAGCCAAGTGACTTTCCTTGCTTACCAGTGGTCACTAGGCACTCAAAGCAATGACAATTTGCAATTAGCGAGTTACAGGTCCGGGTCTATCCTGAAATGTTTGACCTTTAAAAAATAATATAATGATATTGAAAATGAAAAATATAAATTAGAAACGAGTCAGCAGCGAGTGTCAAAATGCCTACAGAAACTGGTATTCCAGGGCGGTCGCCTATCAGAGTACTAACCAGTCCCGATCCGAAGAAGGTGTTACACATGGTACATTGAGGATTCGATCAAAGCAACCAAAAATTCATAGAAAAAAACAATGGATAAAGGGACGTTATAGTTAGGTGTTGAAATAACGCCAGAACATACAATTAAAACTGAAAAACCTCTGAAATTCACCTCACCAGTTATAGTTCAGTAAGCTAACTATAACTTGCACCCCGTCATGCACTGCTCAGACATTACATATTACATCACTCATGACATTAAATTACATCATTGATGACATCACTGATGACTTCTCACATTACATCATTGATGACACCACTGATGACATCACCCACAAATTATTAGGTGTCTATAGGCTTTGAAGACTGAAAGTAATTGAATAAGCTACACCTAGGGTAAATGTTCTATCACCATTCATATGGTAATGAAATAACATTTTACAACATGCAGGAACAGACGCATATCTATCAACTCACGCACATTTCGTAGATGTTATCTTCTTTTTACTGGTATTCAGCTACCTAACAAACAAAATGGTTCCATAGACATCAGTGGGATCAGCAACTTATTAAGCCTTGAGTACCCTCCAAAAAAAGTGTTTGTTCTTTATTTACCATAATGGGATCAACCTGTTAATCACCTCGTCTAACCCACAAGCTTAAGTCAAGAGCTTCACATCTATGCTTTAGCTACTGATAAAGCGTGTACAACCATATCCTATGGATATTCCTCTGTGGTATGCTACACACATTCCTGAAATAAGTAGAATGGCAAACAGCCATAGAACCAAGCTACAACCATACTGTGAGTTAAACGATGGCACTGTATGACAAGTATCTAACAAGGACATGTGTCCAGACATCCACAGGTGGTTAATCTATTATAAGCAGAAGCTTTAGCGTTTCTCACACATTCCTGGAAATATGCCTTGGATTTAAATCATAACCTATTTGAAATGTGCCTCTGCAACTCACACTAGCTGCAATCAGGCAGATGGTTTTTTGAGTGGTGGTCTGACTTCTGTGTGTTTCCAGGCATCGGGAAATGTTGCGGTGGTGACTGAGGTGTTGAGTAGGGTGGTGAGTTCCTGGCCGATCGTTTAGTTCCTGAGGTTAAAGATGTGGTGCAGGCAAGGGTCTGTGGAAACTCCAGAGTGAATGGATTTCATGATGGATGTTGTGTCCTGGGTAAAGAGATGGTTCCAGGTGGTCAGTCTGTGGCTCGTGTCTGTTGCGGTGAAGGTGTTTCAGTCGAGGAAGTCCATGAGTGTAGGTTGGGGTTTGAAATTTCTGGATATGGTTGTGAGCTTGTCATGGAAGAAATCAACGAGGTTGTGGCACAGCTTTTGTGCGGGTGTGATGTTGTTTTCGCTGGCAGCCGGGTTGGAGAACGATGTTGAAAAGTTCCTCGCTGTTGTTGCCGCTGGTTGCATGCAGCTAGGGCTGTCTTCTTTGTTGCCCTCAGCAGGCAGTGGTCGAGGTTGAGGGAGGTCTTGAAGGCTACCCTGTCAGGGAAGAACTTGCAGATGGGCCATCTCCTCTCCAGCTGTTTGCTGTCACATTTTGCTTTTCTGAGTTCTTGGGTGTACCAGCTGGCCATTCTGGAGTGTCTTCTTTGATTGTTGCTCTTGATGGGGATGATGCTGTTGGCACAGTTGGTGATCCTGGCATTAAAGTTCTTAATTCCCTGTTCTAGGTTGGTGGTGGGGGCTAGATTGGAGTTGTTGAGGGCGTCCGTTCTGCTGCTCTCTGAGATTTTGCTCCAGCTGTGGTGGGGGGGCGCTGGCCATCTTAGGGGTGGAGGTGCAGAGGGTCGTGATGCTGAAGTTCGATCCATGTTAATTTGGTGACGCTGCTTTATTTGGGATGGTTACTGGAGGTGAAGATGGGATCCAACGTGTGTCCTGCAGTGTGCATGGGGTCGCAGATGATTTGGGTTAATCCGAGGCCGCTCATACTGTCGAAGAGGTGAGCTGTGTTGTTGTCTTTGGGGTTGTCGACGTGGAAGTTGAGGTCGCCTAGGAAGATGTAGTCCTTAGAGGCCAGGGCGAGCAGTGCAATGAAGTCAGCGATCGTGTTGCAGAAGTTGGACTGTTGGCCCGGGGGTTAGTAAAAGAGGGTGCCTCTGATGGTTGTATTGTCGTCCGTGAGGAGCTTGAAGTTGAGGTGTTCCATGGGGGTGGTGGTGTTGTCGGTGGTGGTGGTGCACTGTATGCTCTCTTTGTAGATGATGGCAATAACTCCTTCCGGCTTGTTGGCGCGGTCCTGGTGAGGGATTTGGTATTCATCAGGGATTGCTGCAGCGATGTTCGGGGCAGATGCAGGGTTGAGCCAGGTTTCGCGAGGAAGACGATGTCGGATGCGATGGTGGCGATGAGGTCCCATAGCTCAGTGGAGTGCCTGCAGACAAAGCAGTGTTGAGGAGTAGGGAGTGGAGTCGGTGGGTCGCTTACGGTGTGTTGTGGCGAGAGGCCAGCTTGGTGTTTAGCAGCATGATGGCGGTCGTGCTGGTGCAGGAGAAGGTGCATCTGGTGCAGGAGAACGGTCTCACCGTAGACTAGAGTGTGATGCTGCATGGTAGTAGTGTAGGCTGTGGCATCCGGTGTTCAGGGTGCGGAGGACGGCGGCATCGTACCTTCAGGTGGGATGGGAGCCAGGGGTCCTGGTGCTGGGTGCGGTCCATGCGCGGACAGGCACATATGGGCTTGCCTTTGGCATGCCTTCGGCGCCCAGTGGCATGGGTCTGCTGCAGCCCCCATTAAGTAGGTCCTGGGAGGGGGGTGCGGCTTGGAAGCTGAAGAATGATGCATGTGAGTCTGCAGCTCCACGTCCGTCTTACATCTTCTAATATCTGAGTCGTGGGTGCCCCCTTTTGACCACAGGGTCTACCCTGGACTTCGGCACTCCCGCAGAGAGACGGATTGGGGATTGGAACACCAACATACATGCAGGAATCGGCGATCGCCAGGATTCCCTGGATGTGGCCTTCCCGATCATGATGGCAGCCACAACATGGTGAATCACCCTGAGGGTGACTGGAGGCACACCAGTGCAGTGGGGAGCCACAGGCGCACAAAGGAAAGAGCAGAGAGGTCCCGCCTGGCCCGCAGCACCAGACCCGAAAGGAGGTGGCCGGAACCGGGGGAGACAACGGATGGAGGTGCTTGAGGCAGGAGTGCGGAGCAGAGGCGAGCAGGAGGTCGGACACCCACCAGAGTGACGTAGAGGCACTTAATGAGCAGCGGATCAATCGCACCTGACCTTCCACTGCTAGAGGTGAGCAGATGACATTCGATGCAAGGTGGCCTGGGACAATCAAGCGGATCGGAGCGACGGAGTGGCCAGTCCAGTCCTGACTGGCAACGCCCAAGTGCCACGGATCCACTGCTACGTGAGACCCGGTAAGCGGGGTCTGGGACAGAGGGGAGTGACTGGAGGCTGCAGCTCGCCCGGAAGTGTGGAAGACTCAGGCCCAGCTCGGGGTCCGGTGGAATGGCATCACGTTCAGTGTTGGGGAAAGGAGAGGCCTACGTGCCTGCACACCACTGAAATTTGGGCCCTGCGATGGAAAGTGTGGCCTGGAAGCTAAAAAGGCCTGGTGGGGTTGCTGAGGCTGGTGAACGCTTGGATGAGGTGAACCCCAACTTTATTGACTGACCCCAAGGCTTATTCTGACTGTTGCAGCTGAGGTGGGCACAGTTACTGATGCAGCAGTGATGCTCGGATACCGCAAATCCGCTGCCCTGTGAGACCTGGTAAGCTGTGACTGGGGCAGAGGGGAGAGACTGGAGGTTGTGACTACCCCGGGCACATGGAATGATCAAGATACAGTTCGAGGCCCGGGAGCGGCATTGTGCTCAATGCCGAGGCGAGAGGGGCCTTGATGATGATACCTCCCTCTGTAGCGACTTGGGCCTACAGTGCATAGCAGCTCGGGCCCTGAGACCAGCAGCGTGGCCTGGAAGTTATGATGGCCTGGTAAGCTTGTAACGGCTGGTGAATAGCTGGTTAAAGTGAGCCCCGGTATCATTGACTGGCCCCAAGGAATACTCTGACTACTCCAGCTGGGGCAGCCGCAGTTAATTCAGCCCCCCCATAATTCGCTTGGTGACTAGATCCAGGAACACAGAGCCTAGAAGGCAGGAGAAGAGCTTGGTTGCCCCCACACTACCGGCCCAAGGCTACCTGAAACCCAAGGGGCCAGAGCCCCATTCCTGCATGAGACTTCAGGGAGTGCTTTCCATATCAGGGCCCCCCATGGGAGTGCCGTTACCAGAGGGTTAAACTCCTAGCACAAACAGGGCCCGATTGGCCTTCAGAAGTCAGTGGCTGTAAGCGCTGCATACCCTAGAGGTCCGACCTGCACACCTCAGAAACCATGGGGTAAGACCCGGACAAGAACAACAGGGGTACCCCCTGAAGTGGATGACACCCCACACGAGCAAGCACTGGAGGGACCAGGCCCCAGGACCCCAGAGGACCCTATCCAGTTTCAATTAAGCAAAATATTAGAAGCAATAGCTGATACCGAGGCTACATTGCACCAGGACATCAGCACAGTGTTGGCCGGGTTGGGGCTGCTGAGAGAGGAACGTCATAAATTAGCAGAAAGAGTCAAGGTGGTGGAAACCTAGATCACAGAGCTCCAGCCCGCTCAGCAGACACTATCGCACGAAGTTAAGGAACTTTCTGACAGAGTCCACACGCTTGAGTACCCAGTTGAAAATGCAGAAGGTCGCAACAGGCAGAATAATATACGAGTAGTGGGGCTGCCTGAAGAGATGGAAGGCGGCAACATGATCGCGTATCTTGAACTATGGCTTAAGATAGTGGTCGCATCGGAGGGTCTGTCGGCCTTCTACACATTGGAATGAGCGCATCGGTTTTCTGGTGTGCTTGCCAGCGTCAGGTCGTCCTCCGTCCAGTGGTGGCAAGACTCCTTCACTATAAAGATAGAGATATGATTCTCCAGAGGGCGCGCTCCGAGGGCCCGTTTGCTTCGGAAAACAGCAAGGTTTGTATATTCCCGGATTACACAGTGGAGGTACAACAGAGGCGGGCCTCCTTCCTAGAAGTCAATGGGCTCTCGGCGTGGATGGTCTGCAGTACTCATTTATATTCCCTGCTAGGCTTTAGATAATCCTTGAGGGAACCACGCATTTCTGTGAGGACCCCAAAGATGCCTGGGAATGGCTGGAAGTGTACAGGTCTGGGCAGCCACTTCCGAGAACTGAACCTGCCCCCAGAACGCAAAGGATGAAGAAGAGAGTTCAGAGCCGACCCCGTGGGGGGACCCCCCAAGAAACCAAATCCTTCCCAAACTAAACAGGAAAGGGCTGCTACCCTTCAAGCAGTGGCTGATATTGTGAGATCACAAGAGACCACTTCTGGAGCTGGTACTCCTTCTGTAAAGGCGTAGGACGGGTCTGTATCGGACTCCTCACGGGCAAATAGTTTAACCATGCTGAAAACAACCACGAGAACCGCTGATGACCTCATCTGGTTAGAACCCCTACTATGGAGCCATAGTTGACGGGAAGGACTATATCCTTGCTCTGAGATGGACGGTGCGCCTGGGCATTGTCGCTAACTTGGACCGATGTGGACAAGGTGTTAATTTGCTGTCTCTGGACCGTCGCCTAACCCCTCCCAGATAGTCTTGCCCTGGGACTAGTGGAGACTCTCCGATAATGACGTTTTTGGGCCTACAGTTTGGGCAGCTGGCCGATGCCAAGCTACACTTGGGATGGGGAGTTTTTGTTTGTAAGGACTTTTGATTGCTGTTTTCCACAATGTTTGCAGGGATGGCTGTACAATTTTCAATGGTGAGATTCTGGGCTGGGGGGGGGGGGTGGCACGGGAGGGGGAGGTGTAACTTGTCTGGTCCAGTATGGCGGCTTCGCCTTGTATGCTAACATTCCTGTCGTGGAATATTAGCGGGATGGGGTCAGCTGCAAAGCACCATAACATACATAGATATTTACGCAGATGGGAGATACAGGTAGCCATGTTGCGGGAGACACATCTTACACAAAGTGAGCTGGAATGGCTGCGCCATAGATGAAGAGGACAGTTATTCGCTACCTCCTACTCAGCCTATGCAGGAGGTGTGCTGATATGGATCAGAGCGGGAGTCCCATTAGAATCCTTACACACCGCCATTGATAAAGAGGGACATTATGTGTTACTGGTGGGAAGGCTGCTGGGTCGCGACATTACCCTGGGTAGTGTGTATGCCCCAAATCAGGACCAGATACCATTCCTGCATTCCCTCTCTGGCTTCATTGGTTACTGAAGATCTCCTCCTCTGGGGTGACTTTAATTGAGTGGCAGATGTCACCCTGGATCGCTCCTTCCCCTGTTGCCTGGAGCTCCTGCACATCGAGTTGCTGAGGGTTTTAAGGACTGGCTGAGTCATTGGGCTTTAACAGACATTTGGCGGATACAAAATATAGGTGTCAAGGATTACTCCTTTTACTCCCCCATACACCATTTACACACATGGCTAGATGCCTTTATGTGCTCCCAGAGACTCAGGCCTTCTATAACACACACTGAATATTTGGGGCACACATTGTCCGACCTCAGACCCTTATTGATAGACTTTAAACTCATGGGGGAACGCCCATTAGAAACCTTGTAGAGGCTCAACCCATCAACCCTAGAAGACATATATTTTCGGGAAACCTTGGGGAATGCCATAGACAGCTTTTTTGTTGTTAACATAGATTGCTGTGTTGCTATGTTCGCCCTAAGTGGCCAGGGTATGGCCAGACGTGGGTTCCTTGCTCACTGTGTCACTGGATTCAAGCTAGCCTGGCTGATGAGGGGTGATTCCCGGAAACCAGTCCTAGGATGCTTGTTTGCGGTCCAGGGAGGACCTGGCTTGGCAGTTCAGGCTGGACTGTTCCCATGGGGAACAAGGTCAAAACTGATTTGAACATGGCTGGGTCCAAACTGGGGTGGCATGGTGACCAAAAGAATGATGGATTAAACCCAGATCTGTGACTGGGGGTGAGTGTTTAAAAAGTTTCAGCACTCCGTCTATCATCTTGTTGTGTTGCAACACATAGTCAGCATCCATGAGACAAGTAGAATGGGAGGTGTTTAAGGTGGTGGTGCAGGGGCACTGTCTGGGGCAATCAATAGGAATACAGTGTGAAGTGCATAAGGAACTTAGGGAATTCAAGGCCAGGCTACATGGCCTTGGTAATGCCCAGGGAACGGAGGCATCAGACCCAGAGGACCCTAGGGAAACACGCGAGCTCTACAACGCTACACTGGAAAGGCCATGACTATAGGGGTTACCTCTCCAAAGTGCAGGAAGAAGAGGGGCACCCGGGTAGGCTGTCGGCATGGCTTATTAGGCCGGAATCACGAGGGTTGCCAATTACACACATTAAATCAAGAACTGGGGACAATATATATGCACCCGAACCCATTAATGCCCTATTTCGAGATTACTATAAAGGTTTATATGACTCACCGCCATCTGTCCCACTGGGGGCCCAGGCCACCTTTCTGGCCAGATGCAGCTACGAGAATTCGATCAACAAGAGAGGGAGACACTGGGATGCCCAATGCCGGCTCAGGAGATACGCATGCCCATTAAGAGTATGACCATGGGCAGGATCCCAGGCCCAGACGGTCTCCCTGCAGAGTTCTACTCCATTTATGCCCCAAAACTGATCCCACGACTTGAGGCCCTATACGTGGAGTCTCTTTGACTAGGAAAACTGCCGGAGTCCACAGGGGATGCAGCTGTGATATCCCTTCCCAAATTAAATATCCAAGGTGCCCATACTACAGATTTTCACCCCCTCTCCATGCCTAATATAGACTTTAAGCTCCTTAGTAAAATATTTGCTCTCCGTCTACTCCTGTACATGCCCACCCTTATACCCGAGGACACAAATGGGTTCATCCAGGCGAGGAATACATCATTTAATCTCCAGAGGCTATACTTTGTCTTATACTGCCCGGCAATGCAATCCTTTCTGCGAGCAGCCCTATTGTCGGTAGGCCCAGAGAAGGCTTTCAACACGATTAGATGGGATTTTTGTTCGCAGTCATGAGAAGGATGGGCCTGGGAGATGGTTGAATTAAGTGGGTTAAACTTTTATATGCGACCCCCACTGCGCGAGTCAAAACTGGCAGAACAATGTCTTCGCAACATGAGATTTTTTATGGTACCCGGTAGGGATGCCCCCTATCACCACTCTTACTCATGCCGGCTATCGAGCCTCTAGCGGAACTGTTTAGGTGGTGGTGGGGGGTCTGGGACTGATTTTTTGGGGCTGGGAACACATCATTTACCTATATGCCAATTACCTTTTAATTTACCTGGAAGATGCCACTGTTGGCTCTTCCAAAGCACTTAGCCTTCTGCGTGACTTTGAGCATCTCTCTGGCTTGAGGGTCAATCAGACTAAAACCTACTTGTTCCCTGTGCACCCGGGAACCTCTCATCCACAGGAGCTTCCTGTGGATCTTAATTGGGCCCAGACCACACTTCGCTATCTGGGGATACAGATATTCCTAACTCTTGAGGACCTTCGAGATAATAACCTCAGGAAAGCACTCAGGCCTCTCTGATCCTGTGTCCCTTTTTCACGCTCCTTACAACTGCCGATTATGGCCAGAATATCTCTGTCTAAAATGGTTATGTTACCACGCCTGCTATATTTTTTCATTAACCTCCCAGTGATGATGCCTTTGTACTGGTTCCGTCAACTGGACACCCTATTGTGGGAGTTAATATGGGACAAGAGTTGACAGAGGATGTTATTAGAGACCCTACAACGCCCTGTGGCAGAGGGAGGTCTGGGTGTGCCAAACTTCGAGCTACATTTCTTGGCCTCTCAGATCCAGTTAATCACTCAGTGGCTGGATGGACTAAAACAGGAGGTACTGGGACTGGTGGGGGTCCTCTGACCACATGGCAGTATTACTGGCTAAACTGCTAAACCCGGCAGTTGAGATCCCTCGCCCGCATTTATTGTTGACCACTGCATTGCAGTGTTGGAAGCGTTGTGTGGTCAAGAAAGCGGGGACCCCCCTGTACGCACCGGAGCTGCCATTGGTGGGCCTTCTGCATGGAGACCAGTTAAGGTTCTTCATGGCTGAACAACTAACAGCCTGGACTGACGCAGGGTTGTTGCATTCGGCGACTACTATCACCCCGATCCTCTTGTCCCTTTTGCAGAAATAGTAGCCAGTTCTGGGCTATCGACCAGCCAATTCCTCATTTATTAGGCCTTAGTCCGTACCTTCAAACGGCTCTGGTGTATGAGCCGTGAAGAACGCAGGACACATGCAGTACTGCAACTCCTGCTCTCCTTGGGCACGGCGAGAAATTTAGTGAAGTGGTTTTATGGCTCGCTGTCGGAGATGTCTCGTAGACCCCTGTTGAAGTTGCGCCAGAAATGGGGAGCGATCTTAGATTGGGAACTCCCAGACTCAGTCTGGTACAAGATCCTAGCTTACCCAAAGAAAGTTTAGGGGAACACAAGACTAAAATACACGCAGTTCAACTACCTGCATATGACTTACATGACCCCTCATAGGCTTCAGGTCGTTTATGGTGGTGAGACGCTGCTGCAACCACATGGATGCAGACTTCATACGCATGACTTGGGAATGCACTGTGCTGCGTCCCTTCTTGGACGCGGTCGTGGCTGCCCTAGAAACCACGCTGGGACACCCCCTTGACGCCTCTGTAGAGGTTTGTCTGCTGGGATTTTTTACACAACCTCCTAAACGGAAAGTGGGAACTGGGTTTATTGACTTGGCGCTGGTGTTAGCCAAAAGAAGGATAGCTATGGCCTGGAGATCTGGCAGTGGGCCTATGGTGGGGACTTGTATAAAGGGCTTAACCCAGTGGGCTGGAGCAGAGGGAAACGCCCTGCTTAGGGAGGAGTCTCAGGGACAATGGCAATGCCTTTTTAGCGGAATTGTGGATGGAGGTCCTCGAAACTTAGGAACATCCAGAATGAGAACTGATTGGGAACCTAGATGACCAGGAGGATGTGCTGGTGGCGGAGGGGACCCCGACACAAATATAGTGACTGACAGCCAGGGCTACCAGGACCCAAAGCTGTGTAAAATGTGTCGGTTCGCATTCAAAAAATCCAATACAGTCCTAAAAAAATGACAGTGAGCATTCCGATCTGCTCATTCTCTGGACTCCATGCACCCTCATTAGTATTCGGGGGCCGCAATCATACACAAGAAATAGTAACTGGCCACGGGGACCTCCCACCCCTGCCCCACATTGACTACCCCCAGACTCCCACGTATTTGCGCACCCTACACTAGTTTTCAAAGTTTACACGGTTGGGAATTTCACTATAGGCTACCCTTCAAATATTCTTATTTAGTGAGGCTAACACCTCTTAATGATACGTATACACATGGGTCAGATGATGTCACACGTTCGTACACACCTTACATATCTTTTCCAACATACAGAGTTTGAATGATTGACAAGGTAATATCTTTATTCATAATGATTGACACCTTTAATACTGGTGCGACTGATGTTTGATACTTACTGCATGATGCTATGCACTTGTTACTTCTGAGCCCGGCAATCGGGCGATTTATGTGTTACTGCAGATGTGTTTATCAAACCGTTACAAAATTGCCAATAAAAATATGTTTAAAAAATAAATAAAAGTAGGTCCTGGGAGGTGGGAGGAGTGTTGGGTGGTGGTGGGCGGGGCTAGTGGGAGGCAGAAGAGCAAGTTGGGAGTAGCAGCAGGGGAGCATGGAAAAAAGAGCAAGAAAAGGAGATGGAAGCGGTAGAGATGGCAAGGCAACTATGGAGGTAGGAGGTAACAGAGAAGAGGCCAAGATACAGAGCCAGTAAAAGTGGAAAAAGTGGGCAGAGAGCGAGGCAAAAGTGGCAATAGGATACAGAGGCAGTAAAAGTGGAAAAGCCAAACAGAGAGCGAGGCAAAAGTGTCAATAGGATACAAGGGCAGAAAAATGGAGAAGAGCAATAGAGAGAGAGAAAAAGAGGCAATACAATACACAGGTAGTAAAAGTGGAACGAAGCAGTGGCGAGAGAGGCAATGGAAGAGCGGCTGGCAGAGGCAACGGGCAACTGAGGTTGGTGGCTGTTCGGGAGCCCGACAGCAACCAGGGAGATCTGAGCCTGAGGACCTGCTCAAAGGGGTCACGCAAGGCTTCCACTAAGTAAGTCTGGGATGTGGGAGCTGTGCTGGGTGGCGGTAGGCAGGGCTAGCGGGAGATGGGCAAGCATGGCGGGAGTGGCAGCAGGGGAACGCAAGGGTGGGAAAAAAGAGGGCAAAGGTGGAGGAAGTGGGTGAGATCACAAGGCAACTTTGGAGGAAGAGGCAGAAGAGGCTAAGATACAGAGACAGTAAAAGTGGAAAAAGCAGACAAAGAGTGAACCAAAAGTGGCAATAGGATACAGAGGCAGTAAAAGTGGAAAATAAAGCAGAAAAGTGGCAATAAGATACAGAGGCTGAAAAATGGAGAAGCGCAATAGAGAGAGAGAAAAAAGAGGAAATTGGATACAGGGGCAGAAAAATGGATAAGCGCAATAGAGAGAGAGAGAGAAAAGAGGCAATACAATACAGAGGTAATAAAAGTGGAACGAAGCAGTGGCGAGAGAGGCAAAGGAAGTGCGGCTGGCAGAGGCAACGGGCAACTGAGGTTGGTGGCTGTTCGGGAGCCCGACAGCAACCAGGGGGATCAGAGCCTGAAACCTGCTCAATGGGGTCACGCAAGGCTTCCATTAAGTAAGTCCTGGGATGTGGGAGCTGTGCTGGGTGGCGGTGGGTAGGGCTAGCGGGAGATGGGCAAGCATGGCGGGAGTGGCAGCAGGGGAACGCAAGGGTGGGGAAAAGAGGGCAAAGGTGGCAGAAGTGGGTGAGATCACAAGGCAACTATGGAGGAAGAGGCAAAAGAGGCTAAGATACAGAGACAGTAAAAGTGGAAAAAGCAGACAAAGAGTGAAGCAAAAGTGGCAATAGGATACAGAGGCAGTATAAGTGGAAAATAAAACAGAAAAGTGGCAATAAGATACAGAGGCAGAAAAATGGAGAAGTGCAATAGAGAGAGAGAAAAAAGAGGCAAGACGATACAGAGGCAGTACAAGTGGAGAGAAGCAGCAGAGAGGCAGCAGGCACAGGAAGAGCTCCTGGCAAAGGCAACTGGCGACTGAGGTTTGTGGATGTTTGGGAGCCTGACAGCAACCGGGGAGAACTGGGCCTGAGGACCAGCTCAATTGCGTTGCACTGCGGCCTCCATTAAGTAGGACGGGGCTGGCAGGAGGCGGGAGTGGCAGCAGGAGTCCGCGAGTATGGGGAAAAGAGCAGAAAAAGGAGGCGGAAGTGAGCGAGATGGCAAGGCAACTACAGAGGAAGAAGGCAACAGGAAAGCAGCAGAAGAGGCCAAGATACAGAGGCAGAAAAAGTGGAAAAAGCGGACAGAGAGTGAGGCGGAGGTGGCAATAGGATACAGAGGCAGAAAAAGTGGAAAATAAAGCAGAAAAGTGTCAAAAGGATACAGAGGCAGTAATTTCAGTGCACATCGATCTCTCTATGATTCGCATGACTCAGTCACAATCGTCAGTAATTTTAACACCACCTACAAACTTTAGGAAGCTGGTACTCTTATACTTTTGCTTTCGAGGAGGACAAGCAATGGGGGATTCCAGCTCTTAACATTGAACCTGTAAAGCGCTGGACAAGTGCTGCTTATCAGGTATTGTCTTTCACCTTATCACTTAGGGCGAGGGCCTGTAATGGTCTTTCAATATCTGAGCCAAATGCCGCCCATACTTTCAACCGGCTGGCGCTCACGAGCAGAAGTGAATATTTTCAAATCTCTCTTTCGCTCTGGGGGCATATGGTGGATTTGAAAATACTAAGCAGATCTGACAGTAACCACAACGCTGTGCACTGTACTTTAAAGGATCTCTTCAATAAATTGAATAGCATCATAGCATCATCAAGTTCCAACCTGGTCCCCTCTAAAGACAGGAGAAGGGTCAAGTGGAATAAGGCACTACAGTCTCTGAGATGGAAAAGGTAACACTTGCTACGACAAGGGATCAGTTTTGGAGTGGGATCATTACTAAAATTAAGGACTTCTTCTTTACCAGCCTTGGGGAGTGCTTCACATGTAATCGTGCTTCTACTAGACTCTCCTCTGTGCCTTCCTGCTCTGGGAACAACAGGGCCTGTGATGAGGGTAAGAATGACCTTCAAAGAGCCTCTGCAAAAGGAGATAGCATTTTGATTCAACTCAAAAGGAAAGAATACAAGTTGGCCTTGACCAGAGCGCATAGGGAGTGGGACACCCATACTTGGGAAAGCATCTAGGAAACCTCAGTACATAATGAAGCCAGGAAATTTTGGAAATTGATAGTCAATGGTAACCACTGCCCATCTAGTCTATTGGCAGATTCAGTGACAACTGGCATACCCACTTTTGGACCTTTATAGTCAACCTCAGACAAGGGCCGATGAGGGAAACTACCATATATTTTTGATGGCTCGAAATCCCTCTCGGACTCTTAGTCGATATGCGCGAAACTGCTAGTGCACTTAAGGCCACTGCACCTGGTAAAGCTGCCGGACCAGATGGTGTACCTGGCGGCCTCTATCTGGCAGACATCAAAGGATGGACCTTGTATTTTAATCATTTGGCAAACTCAATTTTTAAGAGGGTGAGTATTCCCCTCCCAGTTGGAAGATGGCTGAAATCGTCCCAATTTACAAAAAGGGCTCTCGGTCTTGCCCATAAACTTTAGACCGATTAGCTTGATAGACGTGGCCCAAAGTCTTTGCCAGACAGGTTTTGGGGAAACTGAATGCTTGGATTGAGGACCATAAGGCCCTCTCTCCTCTTCAGGCAGGATTTAGATGGGGGATTAACATTATTGATCAGGTTTTCAGGTTCTTAACCATTTATTGGAAGACGGTTGTCATCCAAAAAGCACACCTCTATCTGGTCTTCGTCAACCTTAAATCGTTTTTTGACTTTGTCCCCCATGAGAAACTGTGGCCAGTTCTTGAAAATAGTGGGGTCCCGTCTGATCTCTTGGATGTTCTGATCCGTTTACATCAGGATACATATGCCCATGTCAGATGGGGCAAGGGAGGGGATCTTACTGACAAGATAGACATCCAAAAAGAGGTTTACCACGGGTGCGTACTCACCCCTACTCTTTTTTCATTATACTTGAATGACGTAGTCGCCTACTTGACGGAAGGTCCAAATGATGCCCCGAGGTTGGCTGGCAAAAGAATACCGCTTCTTCTATTTACTGACGACACCCTTCTGATGTTGAAAACACCAAGAGGCCTTCAAAACCTAGTGAATAGGTTTGAAGCTTTCTGTTGTGAATGTGGGCTAGTGATAAATCATGCGAAAACAACATTTATGGCAATCAGTCCACATAAATCCTTCAGGGGCTCCATAATGTTGGAGGGTAGCACTTTGGAAAAGATTCTGGAGATTGATTATCTGGGGATAAGGATATCTAATGTTATGTCCAGGCAGTCCCAGGTCCAGAAGAGCAGTCTGAGTCTTACGCAACATTTTGCCGCAATCCTGAGTGTATAGGTCTTCTGATCTTAAGCGCATCCCCCCTGCCTTAAAGATTTATAAGGCAAAGGCTGTGGGCAGTGCCCTATATGGGGGGGAAGTATGCAACAATGTAACTCTAGCCCATTTGTGAGTGGCTGAAAACTCCTTTCTAAGAGCTTTAACTAACCTTCTTAAGAACACTCCTTTAATTCCCTTACGGTGAGACATGGGCATTGCACCACTGACCTATAAAGCCCAAATAATGCCTCTATTATACTGGCACAGGTTGAAATATTCCTTGGCCCTTGAGGACTATTATAGAACTTTTCAAAATGTAGTTTCCTTGGATAATTTCTGTAAAATCAAGTGGTTGTCTAAAGTCAAAAATCTTGTATTTAAACTTGGTCCAGGTGGCTTTTGGTCTTCTCCTTCTTTGAAATATTTGTCCAAGGCCACCCAGAAAGATGCATTTTGGGGCTACATGCAGGATACTGGAATGAGGAACCTTTGTGAGGGGTCTCTTGCAGACACATTTTTGCATTTTAAATCCCACTCCTCCTTTGAGCCTTATTTAGATTACATTATTCCATCAGCATCTATGCAGCTATTTTTGAAACTCGCTATGGCACATTGCCACTAGCCATATTACTTGCCCACTGGTATCCACAAACCTGCACAAGCACAGCATGCCTGACATGCTGTCAGTCTGAAGAAACTTTAGCACATTTTTTTTTTGTCACATGTATATGCTTCCCAGGAAAGCCTGGGTTATTCCACAGTGCAAGCAACTTGGATGAAGACATGTTGTGGCCGCTCTGCAAATTTTATGTACGGAAACATCCCTATTGATGGTTTGTGCAGTATTGAAATATCTTTTCTGGGCATGGCGTATTTGGTCTAAAGCTATGCAGTGAGTTTTTACTATCTGTGTCCTATTTAGAAATCTTTCTATTGTCTGCTGATCACAGATCATTTCACTATATATTTATTGCTCATGAGATCTATTTTTATTATTTATGATACTGGAAATTAGAGATGGACTTTTAATCTGTTCTTATTCTTGATTATTTATCTCATGTTTTATGTATTTTGAGTATTAGTTTGTACTTTTATGGTTTAAAAACCAAATAAAGTATTTTGATGATGATGATACAGAGGCAGTAAAAGTGGAAAAGGCAAACAGAGAGTGAAGCAAAAGTGGTAATAAGATACAGAGGCAGAAAAATGAAGTAGCGCAATAGAGAGCGAGGAAAAGAGGCAATATGATACAGAGGCAGTAAAAGTGGAGAGAAGAAGTGGAGAGAGAAGCAAGAGGCAAAAGAACAGTGGCTAGCAGAGGCAGCGGGCGACTGAGGTTGGTGGCTATTCGGGAGCCCATGAGCGACCGGGGCGAGCTGGGCCTGTGGACCTGCTCAATGTGGTCGCAGTAGGTCTTGGGAGGTGGGAGAGGCGCTGGGTGGCAGTAGGCAGGGCTAGAGGGAGAGCTAGGCAGGAGTGGAAGCAAGGGAGCGCAAGGGTGTGAAAAAGAGCGTGAAACAGGAAAGAGGCAGAAGAGGCCAAGACACAAAGGCAGTAAAAGTGGAAAAAGCAGACAGAGAGCGAGGCAAAAGTGGTAATAGGATACAAAGGTAGCAAAAGTGGAAAATAAAGCAAAAAAGTGGCAATAGGCTACAGCAGCAGTAAAAGTAGAAAAAGCAAACAGAGAGCGAGGCAAAAGTGGCAACAGGATACCGAGGCAGAAAAATGGGGACGCGCAATAGAGAGAGAGGGAAGGAGGCAATAATACAGAGGCAGTAAAAGTGGAGAGAAGCAGCGGAGAGAGAGGCAAGAGGCAAAAGAGCAGCAGCTGGCAGAGGCAATGAGTGACTGAGATTGGTGGCTGTTCGGGAGTCTGACAGTGAGCGGGCAGAGCTGGGCCAGTGGTCCTTTACTACCCTTTTGTTTTTTAAAGTGATGTAAGGGTTTATGGAGTAAGGTGGATAGCAGTATCATGGATGATGTCATCAATGATAGCATCAATGATGCCATTTAATATTTAACATTTTACATCACATGTGATGTAATATGTATGGTCACATGCAGTGCATGATGCAGTACAAGTTACAGTTAGCTCAATGAACTACAACTGGCAAATATCAGTGGTTTCTCAGTTTTTAAACTTGTTTTGGCATTATTTCAACACCTAACTATAACATCACTTTAAACTTTGTTTTAAAAAATATATATATATAATAGCTGCCACGACCTAATGCAATGCCAGTGCTACAGGCTGTCCGTAAAATGCAATATGCTTCTCTGGAATTTTTTACTCCTAAAGTAATGCAAATAGGTCTAATCCAAGCCCTCCTGGGTAGCTCATAGGCTGGAGAAAAAAATAAAATGTGACTTACATCTTCATGCTCGTATGAGCAGAGGGTACAGTTTCGTGTTTTCAGGGTTCTGTGGTCCCAGTCCGAGGTAAAACTATTTACCAAAAATGTGCCCACCTTGAGCTTTATAAGCAGAGTGCATGGTAAGGGAGGAACAAACACTTCAATTTATAAATCAAGCTTTGGAGATGGTGTAAAGGACAGGAACTCATCAACCAGTCCACCCGCCCTCACATTTTGAATGTATGCATTGTGTAGGAAGGCCCAATACTTCTCCTTAACAACTCTCTTGGTGCTGCTGTTAGTTATAGATGTGTTTGGCCAATATATGCTCAGTCCTAGTTAGTTCTCCCTATTGTTGCTTTATATCATAAAGCCAAGGAGTGGAGTTACTATTCCTTAGGCTAATGACCTCCACAAGTGCTGTTCTATATGTAGCCAGTTCCAATGAAGACCACAATCTTAGCCAGAATAATAGTGGCTTCAACCTAGGCATGTCACCAATCCTCCTAAGGTCCATGTCATAATATAAAGGGACAGTTGGAGTGCTTTTCGGGAGTTTGAACAAATATTTTATGAAACCCTCCCTGGTGATCAGCATGACGTGACCGGTGAAAACAAAAGGGTCAACCACTGAGATCGCAGCAGAATATGTTGTCCCGCGAGGCTGCAACTTGACTCTAAAAATGTTTTTTAAAAAGGGAGAATGTGGGGTGGGGGTCTGTGGATGGTTGGGTGCTCACGGGGCTTGGCCGCCCTCGGGGAGTTCGTCGCCCTTGGGAGAGCGCGGTGCAGTGTCTGGCTGCAGGCCAGTCCCTGAGGCCAACCCCTTGTTGTGCATGACTGTAGGCCACATGCGGCGGCAGTTGGCCAGAAATGTATTGTACTAATATATTACTTTACGTTACAAAAACATAGAAATTTATTGAAAAAAACAAAAGAGAAAGCGGAGTCATATGTAAGTAAGGTACTAAGATTTGAACTTATGTTAAAAAAACTTTAAAAATTCACTGAAAAACACAAAGTTTAAAGTGGAGGTATAGGTATGCATTCTAATAATAAAAAAACTACAGTTGTAAAACCAACAAACACTGAATTTTAACAGTTATACATAACAGACATGAGTATAACTTACACCGCTATGACACACTGCTTATAACTGGACATATTACAACACTGATGACATCTGGAATCTACGGCAGTGCAGGTTATACTTTAGCCCTAGGGCAACATTTTTTTTTTTTTACTGCTATCCTGTCTCCTGTAGGTTCACAGTTAAAAAAAAATGGTACCTGCTTATATTTGAATTTTTTAGTTTAAAAAAACCCGGGGTGGGCTAGGGCCCAGGGATTGGCGCGTGTTTAAAGATTTATTGGGGAGTGGGTCATGGGGACCCTTTCCCGAGCCATCTAATGGCCCCAGGGACCAATCCCCTGGGGCCCAACGCATTCAATATTTACTTTGGGAGTGGGGTGTGGGGCACCCCTCCCTGAGCCATACAATGGCCCTGGGGAGACCCCAGCCATCAGATTGACAACTGGTGTCCCGGGGAACCCTAAAAGTCCTGTGTTTATGGAAGGGGATCGCACCAGCTGCACAGCTCCCTACCTGCTCTAAACACGGGCAGGGCGCCCAGGGAAAGACTGTTTTGATCCCACCGGCGGGAGCGAAAACAAAAAGATGCACCCCTCTGGCGGGAGCAGAAACAGAATGCCTACTCCAGCCCTGCCACAGATGACAGGGGCTGCATGCATGGGGATGGCGAGCCGTGAGGGTCTTGAGGCTCTCCCCATGGCCCCCAACAAAAAACAAGCTGTGTGTCCCGGGTGTGACCAGGACACCCCAAACTGTTTTTTTTAAATGCGGCGTGAGGCTGCTAAAAGACTTAATAAATGAGCAGCCAGAGCTGTTTATTTATTATTCACTGCTACTGTGAGGAGAACCCCATAATGCCTTTCATTGGCTGATTTCCTTATTTTTGGGGGGTTGGTGGTGTCCCAGTCTGGGCAGGGACACCACCAAGATGTTTTATAAGTGTTGTGAGAGGTTGCAGAGAATGCTGCAGATACCCAGATTTTTTTTTAAGTAACACTATGTTTCCTTGGGTCTATAGAATGTGACCCCAGGAGATTTGTAAACAATTGACAAGAAGAAATCCTAGGGGTGGAGCTTTCACTCTTCAGCTCAGGATTTCAGGGGGCCCATACAGTTAGTGCTATGACTGAATTACTTAGCCTGAGAAATGTAAAAGAAAGACTCTAACACATGTAAACTGCTGTTTGTAAAAAAATGCTTTATTTGAAGGTTTATAAGTTAATGTTACAACACTTGTTATTAATTATGAATGTCTCTGAAGGTTGAATCCTAAAATGAGTGACTCCTTGACAAAGGGCCTGATTTAGATCTCGGCAGACGGGTTACTCCGTCACAACGGTGACGGATATCCCGTCCTCCGAAATATAAATCCCATAGGATATAATGGGATTTATATTTCGATAGACGGGATATCCGTCACCGTTGTGACGGAGTAACCCATCTGCCGAGATCTAACTCACAACATAACATAACATGTGTATTTGTAAAGCGCACGTTCACGCGTAGGCCTCTTGGCGCTGAATAACATGTTTATTGTTATCCGACTCAATGGTACTCATTTTATTGACCTCAAAAGGTTCAAAGGCTGAATGGACCCACCGGGATTTGAACCTGTGACCATGAGGTCGAACACAGATCCCTATAGTGGACGCATTAGTCCACTAAGCCACCGGTCCCAAAGTCATTAGATTTGCCTTTTATTTTAATGATGTAATTTCTTAACAAAAGGCTAATCCCCTATGGTGAAAAAAAAACCCTGTGACGTTATAGTTAAATGCAAATGTCAGTTAAAACGTAACATTTTATACTAAAAAACAAGCACTGAAATTCACCAGTTTTAGTCAACTGAATTAACTATTACTCGTGCTCTAAAGGAACTATAACTTGTGCCCTCGCCTTGTACTGCTTATGGCATCACATATTACTCACTCATGACATGTTCTGTGACACCATTGATAACATCACAGCAACATCTGAAATGACAAAATTGATGACAACACTACATGGCTGGGGTGCAAGATATAGTTACTTCAGGGTGTGAGTTATAGTGATTTTGCTTAACTATAATTGGAGAATTTCAGTGTTTTTTTGTTTAAAATTTTACATTTTAACTGACATTTGCACCTAACTATAACATCACTTTAACCTTTTTTCAGTGACTATTATATATATATATATATATAAAAGGTTTCCCTCCAGGCGAAGTGCCTATAATATGAGCCCAATAAGTGTAAAGCCCCGCACCAGGCTGCCATCCTCCTTCTTGGATGGGCCACTCAAGGAAAGACAAAAGGCCCAGGCCCTGTCTAGAAACTTCTCTCCCGCTAAAATCTAAATCTATGTCATGGTAAAACCCAATATACTACACAGGTGATAACTAAAACAGGTTTGTACCTACTTCACTTACTGTTGTATTAGTTGTGCCCCGAATGTATTTTTCAACTTCAGTGAAGTCACTTCCTGTGATGTTATCAGGGTCAAACATCATTGTATATCAAATTGTCTGATGTCATTAGGAGCCTTAAAGAGTAAATGAAACTGCTGATTTACAAAAAAAGTGCACGGTATAACCCATAACTGTAACTTACCTGAGTCGCATTTAATAAACAGAAGACGAAGCTGAAGATGGTTGCAGTTGTAGGATCCGTCTGTATGAGCAGCAGATAACCAATAACCCAGGTGATTCCTAGTGTCATAGCCACAGAGAGAGTACTCACTGCCTTCTTAATGTACGAGACCTTCCTAGTACTGGACAACAATATATAAGAGAAAGACAATCTTGTTACACACACAATAATTAGAAATACTTTTCTTGTGTTTTACTTATTATATAATTCGTATTTTGCTTTAGGTTTGTGTTGTTTCTCATTAAAGGTCAATACATAAACATAGAATAAACCTATTGTGGCAACCAAAGAGACCATACATAGCGGAAGCAATGTATCACATTGCATTATATCTACTAGCAAAGTAAGACTAATAATAAAAGTATATAAAAAAACTCAAAATACTCTGCACATTGGAGATAATAACCTTGCTTACCTGTGGGCTCCCTGATGGGAGATCCTCTAAACTAAATATATCAAACATAGATACAAAGTGAGAAATGTGGAGTTACAGATCGAAGACCAGACTTTAGGTCTTAGGTGGTTAACTGCAACTGCGAGATGCAGGACCTGAGCCTTGTGCCTAGATGTGAAGAGAATTAATAACTGTACAAAAAGAAAAGATAAAGATTCATTTGACCTTTCAAACAGAGGGATCCACAGATAGCATTTGCTCTGGAAACTAATCCAAACAGAGAAGGGGATGTTAAACTAGGCAGGTCTTGGCATGGTCATATATTCTTGAGATCCTATGGCCAAAGGCGCTGGAAGTAGGGGTGCAAAAATACCTATCCTGGAACTCAGAAGGCGAGAGAGTAATAAATATGCCTTAAAATGATGTGTTTATCTTGTTACATTTGCTGTGCGTTCAAAGACAAAGGTCAAGTGTCAGGCTATGTCTTCTGACAAATTGCTACTTATTCAGAAACTAGGTTTTACTTTTATTTCTCTTACTGAAAACTGAGAGGATTTTGTAAAAGTGACCAGTGTGACAACTTGCTATAGTACAGGAAGTGAAAGGAAAGGCTGTAGGGTGTCTATTTTTCCTAACACACAGCAACATTTAAATACCTGTAATTTAACTATATACATATTTCAGAATATATCAGCAATTGGGAAAGCACAAATGAAGCATATTTTTTGTAAGTCTGAAGTGTGATGGAAACAAAGATTTTATTATGATCAAAAAAAATCAACACACTTTACTTGGTGATGTGTAAATGATATTCACTGAAACCTGATATCCGCACATTATCGTTTGTACCCTACATAATTTTACCAGTAAAACTGCATAGCTATGCAAATTCAGTCACCATTTCAACGTTAAATGTTCTGTCTGTAAATGACAGTGCGCTACCTCACCAGTGCTCCAAAATGCACCACTGATGCATACCACATCCATACCACTTTCCTGCTGAATGGGCATGGCACATTTGCTACACTTGCTGAGTGTTGGGGTGGGATTTACTATCCAATGCAAACTATGATTTGTATTGGACAGTATCCCAAAGTAACACAAAAGTGTGCTATGCGCTACTTTGCGTCAAGGGGACATTCCATGAGTGGTACATGGGCGTTAGCAAGTAACCACCCATGGACACTGACACAAATCCCTATCTATTAACTTTTGTAGACAGGCATTTGTGCCAAAAGCTTATGCCTCCTCAAGGAAATGTTTTCATTTCTCCTTATTTTTCCAACTTTGCATGTGTGCTGCATTGTACAGCATGCATACAAAGTGGGTAAAGTATTAAATGACAGTTTTTGTATTGAAAGGGTGGCCTTCCAGTACAAAACCTATGCTGTAGAGAACGCAAAAGACACACAATTGATGGACGGAATGCAGAACAAATCAAAACATTCACCCCCAGTCAAGAGATCTGGGTTAAATCCATCATTCTTTTGCTCACCATGCCACCCCAGTTTAGACCTGGCCATATGCAAATCAGCCTTGACCCTGTGCCTCATGGGAACAGTCCAGCCCGAACTGCCAAGCCAGGTCCTCCCTGGACCGGAAACAAGCATCCTAGGACCGGTTTCGGGGTTTCACCCCTCTTCAGCCAGGATAGCTTGAATCCAGTGGTGTAGTGAGCACGGGACCCACGTCTGGGCATACCTGGCGCACCTAGGGCGGGAGAACGCAAACACCTGCATTACGATGCAAGGGTGTGTGGGTTGGCAGCCAAAAGTGCGCCATCACTCGGGAGAGAAAAATGCACCGTATTTTAACAGATGTGGTGACTATTTTCTCTTTCCCTTTGACGCAACATAGCACAGCAACTTTGTTTGCTGTGCTGCCTTGCGTCATATATTACTATATCTCGACCTATGTTTTTAGTTCTCAAAGTGCGTGTCCATCAGTGATAAACAGTAAGATCAGAGAGGATAGTAAGCACACTGGACAGTAGTCTGGTAGCATGTTAAAGTGTGAATCACAAAGATTTATGTCCCTTAGTATGGCATATTTTCCTTCTTCTTGGAGGCGGGCAAAATATTACAGCCACATAAAGAAAATACACTAACAATTCCATGAACTGGACAGATTACAATAAATATAGGACCACCAGGTTCTAGGAGATGTATTCACAATTAGAAGACGTGAGAAATCTGGGAATCTAAGCATTGACAACAAATGGGTAGTCTTATTGTTCATACTCCACAACTCCAACACACACATACACACAGTGATCATTTGATAACATACCAAGAAATGTTTATAGTGGTTATACTGTGGCAATGCATGTATCCTCAGCAGGCCAATATAATGATTACAACCAGACAACTGCTGGATTCAGCCTTCACCAGGAAACTAAAGGGTGATACTGAAGCATTCCTTCTGGGAGGCAGATTAAGTACTGTTTGCCAACATGGGAGGCTTCCGAGCTACTTTTGCATAACATTTGCAACTCCAGATGCTGGATTTCGATCTGTAGATCACTGAAAAACTCTTTAAGCAGTTAGATTCAAAGCTTAACAGTGAACACAAGCAGATCACGATCACTACTTGTCCTTGGAAATAGGTGACTCTGCCTTGGCTGAAACTTGAAAACCTTAGTGCTGCAGACATTATAAATTGCTATAGAAACGCACAGTATAAATATAATCCATATGTGGAGAGGCTTAAATCAGACTGTAGGAAATCAGATTGATAAACTATGGGGGAGAAGGGCTGTCGCCTTGATGTAAACTGTAACAGCAATATAATCCCAATTAGGTAAACATGTTTCTTCTTTCCCTTTGTAGATTGGCACAAGGAGCAGAATGTCGTCAGGGAAACTGCATGTGGCATATGTGCAACGGCAGCAAAACAATATTGTAATTATGAAATTAATAGGTTACAATTTCAGAACCAATCTAGTTAAAAAGATAAAAAGATAAAAAAGGATGATTAAAAGTACAACAAGATACAGGAGGCGTGGCCTGAGGCGTCAAGATGGCGGACGCACTCTAAGAGTGCTCCGGACCCCCCTCCGTCATCCGCCTTGCATCCGCCGCCAACAGCTACCACTAACCTCTCTCATTTGCCCACGACGCCTCCCTGCATCGTTGGCTCAGCTCCGATCCCATTCCCAGGCGGATCGGTGCACCGGCGGCCCGGGGGTGCTATCCTTCAGCCAGCGGCCTCGGATCTCCAAGATGGCGGACCCGCTGGTGTCCCGATCCCGGGCCTGACGATCTCCCTGGCCGGCCCGGCTCCCCCGGCAGCGGTGGGGTGACGGCGGTGTCTGGGGCCTATGTGCTCGCCTCCAACGTCTGCGACCACTTGGTGGTGAGCCCTCGGCGCGGGAATCCCTCCCGGCCGCGCCGGCACCAGACGCTGTGTGTGGCGATCTGTGGACCGGGGCTCGCTTGGTCCCAGGGTTCTGCCTGCTGCCCCCCGGAGATTTCTTCAGAGCGCCCCCCCGGACCCGCCTCCGAGCCTCGGCCGCCATTGTCGGGCGGCGGCGCAGGGACCGTAAGCCTCCCCACGTGTCTCCCCTCCTGGGACTGCTCCCCACGGGCCGACTGCAGACACCCTCTGGATCCAGAGAGGGGTGCGGCCTCTGGGCCTTCCCGGGGCCGCCCGGGGAGCTGTGACCTCTGGTGGAGCCTCTCCCGCTGTGGACGTGTGGGCCGCCCTGGGCGTCTTGGGCCTGGGCCCACCCACTATCTCGCACCGACGCGGGATCGGCAGAGGAGGGCCTTGGGGACATCCGGGACTTCCCGCGGAGCACTACGGCGAGGCACCGGTGAGTGGGGTCTGGGGTTGGGGACCGGCCACCTTGTCGGGTGGCGGGGCGGAGGGATGACCTGGTGCCCCGGCCCCCCTTCCTCCATCATTCTCCTGATTCCCCGTGCAGTTCTGGGCCTGCTCCTCCGGGTCACCATCGCTGTCGGCCACGGGCCTATAGTAATTGGGCCACCTGGGGGCATATGTGGGGCCGTGGGCCCCTCACCAATACGGCCTCTGGTGGGTCCCCCCTAAGGCGGATGCTTGAGCTGTCCTGGACACGAACCCTCCCACCACTGTAACTCTACGAGGGCGCAGCGGCCTCGGTGCTGCGGCCGGGGCGACTGGGCCCGGGGACTTGTGAGACTCTCTTGTCGCCCCTGCCACCACGACACCGGTGAGTGGGGTCTGGGATTGGGGATCGGCCATCAGGTCGGGTGGCGGCGCGGAGGGCTAACGTCAGTGCCTCAGCCCCCCCTTCCCCTTTCGTTGCTTCATCTCCCTCCTTCATACACCACGCGTCTCGTCGAGGGAGTGCTTCCCTGTGCTCGGCGGATGCGACCAGTTGGGGCCCCATCTGCTGCGGCCGGCCGGTGTCGGAGCTCATCACAGAGCTTGGCTCCTCCCTGGCCCTTTCCAACCCAGGCTACCCTCTGCTGGATGGGGGGTCCGGGCTGTGGCACTGTCGCTGTCGTTGCTGACTGACCTGGCCTAGCCGCCTTCCACTGGAATGTTCCACGCGGACCCGACACCGACCCCGGGGCACTGAATCAGTCCTGCTCCTCACGTGGGGCCAGAAGGGGTGGACATGGGCGCCCGGACCCGAGTATCGACGGTCTGGGTGACCGGGGGCCCCCCTCCTCTGCGGGACTGCTGTTTCCCCCCCCCTGCCCGTGTGGGGGCCGGACCCTGTCCTTGGTGGCGATGGGCTTGACTCGCACCCTCCAGAACCCTGCCCCTCCAACCCAAACTAAAATGGATCAATTTACCACGTCGGACCGGGATCCTGGAGGTGGGACATCTAACACCCCTGTCCCCACCGGGGACGATCTCTCCACCATCCTTCAGGCGATAGGCGCATCGCAGGCCTCAGTTGAAAACAAGATTGGCGAGGTGAGGGTAGACGTGGCTCTCATCCGCCAAGACCTGCGCAATGCCACGGCACGAATCACGGAGGCGGAATCCCGTATCTCCACGGCAGAAGATGACATTGGCCAGCTTAAGACACAAGTGGCCCGCCTCCAGACCCAGACCTCGGAGCTCCACCGACGAAAACAGATCGAGAAGAAACAATCTACGCCTTATAGGTTTTCCCGAAGGAAGGCCATGCCGACACGTTTGTGGAAAACTGGGTGCGTTCCTGGATGCCCAGGGAGCCCCTTTCGCCCTGGTTCACCGTTGAGCGGGCCCACCGCTCCCTGGCCCCCAAGCCTCCACCCGGGGCCCCTGCCAGACCCATAATCCTGAGGGTCTTTAACTTCCGGGACAGAGACGCCATCCTCAGGGCGGCTAGGGCGCAGGGTCCTCTGCTGTTTCAAAACAAAAAGATCCTAGTCTTCCCGGATTACACCAGGGAGGTACAGGCCCAACGTCGAACCTACGACGAGGTTAAACAGGAGCTCCGCGGCCTGGGTCTTCGCTATGGTCTTCTCTTCCCGGCCCGGCTCAGGGTGGTCTTTCAGGACAGGACATTCTTCTTCGACACCCCCCAGGCAGCATGGACCTGGCTCACGGAAGAACGGCCCCTCCTGAGCCCGCCAGTTCCTTCCCCTACCCGGCGAGTCCCCCCGCAGCCCCTCCCAACCTTGCCTAAAACCCAAAGACGCCGGAACAGGTCCCGTAAGAAAAACGACCGTCGGGGGAGGCATCCCGCTCGCCAGGTGGACAGTCCCAGCGACCTCCCTCACATGCCTCAACTCAGAGGTCCGCCACGCCCAGCCCGACTAATTCTCTGATTAACTTGAGCCATATCCCGGACCCCTCCGAGACCTTACGCCCGTCCATATCTGCTTCCGACCTGTCTAGGAGCCCTGCGCTTCGTGGATCCGAAGAAGATGAGGGAACTTGAACTGAGGCCTAAAACAGGAACTTCCCAATTTGTTTCCCAGATGGCTCCTACATTTACGATTGTTATCTAACTCATATATTGGGAGCGATCCACCTTCATTGTAACCACGGCTTGGCGAACTGTTTCCTATTTCAGTTCCTGGACTTACTTGTACTTCTTGTTGCACATCAGTCCTAAAAGTAATTGCAGCTGTTGACGAATCTCTTATCCGGCTATATGGATGAGGGTCCACCTCTGCCATGTCCCTGTTCAGCTAACCGTTTTAGCTTAGCATCTAGACTCATTGGTGGGTTGTTGTTTTGACTTGTTTTTCCTTTTCAGGGCAACAGATGCTTCGTCTTCAGAAGTGTAGGGTGGGGGGAATTGGGGGGCGAGGGAGGGAGGGTGGGTAGACCGTTGTCTCCCGATTGTTTGTTGTTTTTAGCCGCCTACGGGCTGCTGTTCCTTGTTTTTCTTGGTAGCTATCTACGCACGTATGCCACTGATGACGACATGAGACTTACCAGCCCGCACAACCTATACCCAAAGACCCCGGCCACGGAACGCTACTTCCCTTGGGACCCGGGCCTGCTTGCGCTTGCGTCACTTCCTTCTCACACTTTCCGCCCCGATGACGTCCACCCTAAATAGACCCCTCCATATCCTGTCGTGGAACGTCAATGGCCTCCTAGACCGCATAAAACGTACTGCTGTTCTTCGTAGCCCCCAACGACACGCGCCTGATATCTTGTTCCTACAAGAAACACACCTTCTGGGTACTCAATGCAACTTCCTCGCCCGCCACGGGGTCGACAGGGTCTGGCATTCAGGTTTTACGCGAGGTTCCCGGGGGGTGGCCATACTGCTTCGGAAGGGCCTTCCCTTTACCCTGGCGCAGGCCGAAACGGATGCACAAGGCCGATACGTGGCCCTGACGGGTAAGATTGAGGGATGCCCCTTTAATCTCTTGTGTACTTACATCCCCCCCAACATCATGGCCTCTGCCCTTCGCCGTCTCACACTTGTGGTCTCCTCCTTTCCACAGGGGTTGACGATTATTGGAGGTGATTTCAATGCCGTTCTGCAACCCTCTCATGACACGACAGGTACTCCCTCAACAGCCCGCCTTGCCTCTGCTAAACGCTTATCTGACTGGTCCACTGCCTTGGGTCTTTGCGATGCTTGGAGGGTGTGGAACCCCCGCAGAAAACAATATACCCACACATCGGCGGCCCACCATACCCACTCCTGCATCGATCTGTTTCTGCTACCTGCCCCAGACTGTCAACTGATGTCCGGGGCCACTGTCTTGCCCAGAGGCATCTCGGATTACTCCCCCGTCTCCCTCCACCTCGGGAACCCCCTTAACGGTACCCGTACTGCGTGGCGGATGAATGCCTGGTTCCTGCAGGATGCAGAATTCGTCGAGTCCCTCAGGCAGGAACTGAGGCATTATTTTTCAACCAATACGGACTCGGTCTCCTCGCCGGGAATACTATGGGAGGCCGGCAAGGCCACTATGCGAGGGGTGGCTAGAGGTTTGGTCCATGCGAAGCGCATGGAACAGACTGCCCGACTCGTACAGCTGGAGGCCCAGGCGGCACAATTGGAGGGGGCCCAGGCGTGCTCTGACAGCGACGACTCCGGTCGACAGCTCACACTGATCCGTGAGGAGATCTGCCAGATCTCGCTGGAGTCCGCTAAAATGCTTTGGCGCTCCTCTGTGGCACGCGTGTATGGCTGGGGCGATAAAAATGGCAAATTACTTCACAATTTAGTGTCCTACCCCAAAGCCAACTGTTTTATTCCTGAGATCCGTGACGAGACCGGGGCTCACCATGCCACCTCCCAAGCTATCGCCCAAACTTTTGCGGGCTACTACGCTGCCCTTTACGCGGCCCGACCTCCCAGAACCTCTCTGGCTGAGTTGCTATCCGAGACCGGGACTCATCTGCCCTGCCTCTCCTAGATGGTCTTGGAGACTTTGGATCTTCCCTTCACCTCGGAAGAGATACACGTGGCCATTACACTGTTGCACTCCGGCAAGACGCCCGGGCCCGACGGTTACCCCCAAGAATACTACGCGACTTACCGCGACACACTGGTCTCACATTTAGTGGAACTGTTCAAGCATGTAATAGACACGGGGTCCTTCCCACCTGAAACCGATGTGCCAACAATTGTGGTCCTCCCAAAGACGCAGCCGCCCTCCCTTGCCTGCGCGGACTACCGCCCCATCTCCCTCATAAATACTGAGGTAAAAATGTTCGCCACTGCTGTGGCCCAACGACTCCGCCCCCATTTGCAAGATTTGGTTCACCCAGATCAATGTGGCTTTATGCCTGCCCGGGGCACCCGGCACTGCATACGCCGCCTTCACCTTGCCCTTGCACACCGTCACCACCTCACCCCGTATCTGGCCCTGCTTTTCGTCGATTTCGAAAAAGAATTTGATACGGTAGGTTGGAGCTACCTTGGGGACGTGTTGGAGAGGATGGGTTTCGGCCCCCCGTTTCGACGCCTCATCCGGGTCCTATACTCCAACCCTAGGGCAAGGGTCCTCATTAATGGCGTACTTTCGGAGACGTTTCCCATTCGGAGGGGTACTCGCCAGGGCTGTCCGCTCTCGCCGCTCTTATTTGCGTTAGCAATGGAGCCCCTGGTCTCCCTCGTCCGCCAGGATCCCCTCATCCGTGGTTGGGCTTGGGACCCATACCAGGTCGATAAGATCGCCCTGTATGCCGATGACGTCCTCCTTTTCCTGGCGGACCCGGAGAGCTCAGGCCTGAGATGCCTGGATGCCCTCCTTGCTTTTGAACGGGTCTCTGGCCTCCGGCTCAACCCGGCGAAATCCACACTGGTTCCGCTGCACCCATCCCGGGCGTGCTTCGACTGGCAAACGACCATTCCCCTACGCAGGCAGTCATTTAAGTACTTGGGGGTGTGGGTCGCCCTCCTCCCAGAACTCGAATGGGCCCTGAACATCACGCCCCTGGTCACTAAGGCCAAGGCGGACCTCAGAAAATGGCAATCCCTCCCTCTTAATCCCCTTGGCAAGAGCGCCCTCTTTAAAATGATGGTCCTACCCCGCTTTCTATACATTTTACAAAATACCACCCTTCACCTCCCGGGGAGTAGGTTTCGGGAAATAGACAGTGCCCTCACCCAGTTTTTGTGGGGAGGCCACGACTGTCCCTGGTGCACTGTCGCATACCTCCCTATGATGGGGGCATGGGGGTAACCAATCTCCACCTCTACTACCTGGCCACAAGGCTCATTGTGATCCACGACTGGTTCGCGGGCGGCTGGTCCGACCCGGCGTACCAGGTGGAGCTCCGGTCACTGGACTTCCCACAGCTCCAAGCCTACCTTTATGGGGCCCCAGTGCCGCAGGCCCTCCCCCCATCACCCGAACGGTACTCTTGGCCTGGCGTACGGCCCTACGCCACACGAAATGGGACCGGAAACTTACCAGGCAGACGCCTCTGTGGAGTGGTGTTTGGCTGGAAGAGGTCTCGTCTCTCCGGGACTTCCGTCGATGGGACCACATCGGGATTTCGCTGTTGGGAGACGTCTGGGAAGGGGACCACATCAGATCGTTTGCTGACTTACAGCAGCGCTACTCCCTCCACTCCTCCCAATTTTATAAATATTTACAGCTAAGGCATGCCCTCCGAGTACATATTCCATCTCCCACCTCTTTCCCGGAATTCATCCCCCTGGAGGCCCAAGTAATGATGGGGAACCTCGGCAGAGGGGGGTGTCGCGGATTTACCGCTCCTTAGTAAACAATGGCCCGCATCCCTGGACCTGCTGCGTGCCTGCTGGGAGGGGTGGCTGGGCCCCCTAGAAGATGCGGACTGGAGGGACGCTCTCATGGCTCCCAAGACCCTGACGACCTCCTCCAAGTTGCGTCTAGTCCAACTCTACTACCTCCACGCGGCATACCTCACCCCAGCGTGCCTATATAGCGCCCGTATGCGGCCTTCCCCGTCCTGCACGCGATGCAGCCACGCTCCTGCGAACTTCTACCACATGACATGGCAATGCCCCGTCCTTGCATCATTCTGGGCGGGGGTGGAGCTAGAACTTACACAGACCTTGGGGTGGGAGGTTCCCCACGACCCGCTACGCCTGATCCTGGGTGTGTTTGACGGCCTCGATGGTTCCCGGGCCGATAAGCGCCTCCTTGGAACGGCGGTGGCGGTAGCGAAACGCGATATAGCAGCACTTTGGTCTCAGGCCAAGCCACCTACTATGCGGAAATGGAGACGGGGAGTGGATTGGTGTGGAACTCAGGAGGAACCCCTCTTTGAGGCCCGGGACTGCCCCGAGCTTTTTGGCAAGATATGGGGCAAATGGTTCAACTTAATGCCCTGAGGGGCGCGAGTGCGCCTTGTATAAGAATGTTTATAGACAAATGTGTTATCCATTCCAAGAGTGCCGTACAAGTCTCTGTCGTCCTTCTTTCCAATGTACTTCATCTGTATAATGTGCCTAATTCTGCTGCCAATGTTTCTTGTGATTTGTTCTCTGAAAAACCAATAAACTTGATTATCAAAAAAAAAAAGTACAACAAAATGAAGAACTCCCACCTGCAGGAATCAGGAGCTAATACAAATTTAAAACAAGCATTGGCATAGACAATAGGTCTCACCTTTTGGTCCTTATAATTGTTTAGACATGCAGCATATTATCCCGAACACAGCAGCTATTTTTTTTAGGTGTGTTGGCGGTGTCTCTTGCTTTAGGCATGGAATGGTAAACATCCTAACTTACACTGCCACTGAAACTGCAGATTAAGCTAAAAAAATATCATATTGTTGTTGAAAACATGTACACCGTGATGGACGCTGGTAAACACAACAAGCCATGAGATATGAAATATGGATAATGAACGGTGTCAGTGGGGTTACACATCCATGTAAGCAGCCAGGAAAGGCACCGACACAGAAGCCAAGTGCTGGATAATAAACACATAGGAGACATCATATAAAGAAGCGTACGAGAGCAGTAGGGTCTCAAAAGACTGCGGCAATAAAATCAGGGTAGGTTGTGATTGGTTGGACGATGGATACCAACTTGCCATATGTGATTCCAGGAAACGACACCCTCTGGAAATGCTAGTTTGTTACAAGAGGGTTGACATGAAATTAGAGCAGAGAGCATGAAGCACAATGAGGGAAAGAAAATTGTTAGAGGGAGCATAGATAGATAACAGACAGATAGATAGATAACATATAGATAGATGATAGATAACAGATCGACAAACAGATTAATAGATAAACAGATAGATAACAGAATGATAGATAGATAACAGACAGATAGATGTTAGACAGATAACAGATGGAAGATAGATAGGTAACAGAGATAAGAGATAGAGAGATCAGATAGATAGATAGATAGATAGATAGACAGACAGCCACGGCCTGTGCAGGTAAGAGCGGTGGGACCAGGTCTGGGGGGTTCAACAAACGACGACGAGGGAAAATTAAATAAATAATTAATTTTCCCTTGTCGTCGTCTTTCGAAATCCCCCGCCCACCCGGCCCCACTGCTCTTACCTGCACGGGCCACGGCTGTAGATAGATAGATAACAGACTAGATAGATAGATAGATGATAGAGTTTGTATGTTGTGCACCTAATATAGTGCATTACAGTATCTTGTTGTCGCAATTCCCTACTATGCTGTCTGTGTTTTTCTTCAGTGTGATATAGTACAGTTAGCGCATGGTACACCGCCATCAGGCGGAGGTGAAGTATGGGTTGAATTTTGTATTGAGGAATATAAAATCCACAAGGAATAGTAGCAATACTTTTGGTGATCGCAGAATAACATTGAATGTACCATCTTTTATCAGCTTAAGGGTTTATCTTGTTGGAGTTGTTGAGCTCGTTTTCTCAACAAAAAAAAAACATGGTCTTCATATGTTGAGGGTTTGCACCCTAGAGAGACCCTTGCTCTTCATCCAGTCAGTAGGGGAAATCTGAAGGCCTGACCAGAAGCTTTAAAGAGCTTAGAAATAAACCGTAAAGTTCAAGTCGTTCCCTTTGCTGATGGGCTTCTGGAGTATGCTGTAAAGCACTCCCATTTTTCACATGCTTCTAAAACAAGAAATAGAAAAGCAGTGTAGAACGTGACACTAACCGTAATGGAATGGTGCTTGAAAGTAGAGAGTGGACAAGGCATGGTAATAGTCCGCCGACTAGTGGATTGTTAACAATTTTAAAATTGAAGAAGTCCTTAGAAAAACCACACGAGGGCGCTCAAGACCAGCTGATGAAAGGCACTATTATTGAACTAGCTGGTGCAGATTTGTTGCAATCAATCAGCAGTTTCTTAACAAATGCGAGTTGTGAGCCGGAAGCTTTTTTTTCTGTTTTTGGATTAAATTTGTCATTCGCTGTCAGGTTGCAGCGAGCGCCTCGAAGGCTGTGCTTCATCCAGCCCTGCCAAGTACCACGCATCAGGCGTGATACTAACGCATTTCAGTGTGGTGTGCCGCACCACCGCACTGAAATACAAAACTCACGCACAATAGAGCCTCCTCAGCTGTAAAGCTGGAGCTCTAGTATTCATGCACCATATTAAGACTGAAACTAAGCTGGAGAGACAGCGCGCCGTGGGCGCTGCTCCCGGCATGCTTGGGGGCTGGCTCAAAGTCCGCGGCACTAGCTCAATATTGGCACAATGTAACAATATTGACCTGATACTGCACTGTGCGTGTTTGTTATATCCGTGAGGACGTGACCCACACCTTTAACAAAGGCGGGACGTCCTGACGCTGCCGCCCGCTGCGTAGCAGTTCAACAGAATAAAGTTACAGACTGCTTGCACCGCCTGTGTCACAGACGGGAAATTATCTAAAAATGGAGATCCCGCGAGTCCCCCGACGACCGCCACCGGTGACCTACATGGACCGCGGAGAGTCACAGGTTTGTCCTCCTGCTCAGCTACCATCTGCGGAGCAAGTGGGCGACATAAGTTTCGGCTGCGCTTTGAATTTCTGATCAAGAAGTCACTGAGTGCAGTGCAGTGCCGGAGCTGCTCCTCCGACCTTGCTGCTCGAACCGCAGTCTAGTGCAGGTGACCTGCAGTGCTGGGCGCCAGGACAAGGCACAGCCTGCCAGCAGCTGCTCACCGCCGCCACGGCCGGTAATAAATCAACAATAAGTCGTAATGCGGAAATATTGCGATCCCACCCGCACTCGATCCCTGGCCCACCAGCGCCGGCTGAGTGTGACTCAGTATGAGGCAGGGCATTGTTACTACAGTCAGGAAGTGAGGTTAGTGCATCAGTGTAACTGCACGTTCGAGTGGGAGGAACCCAACGTCACCTGACCCCAGCCCACTGGGCCGCGGCGCCGCCTCAGCAGCTGCTGTGAGGAGGAGTCTGCATGCTGCATGACAAGTGCCTGAGAGAGTGAGCGCAGGTAAAGTGTATTTATCCTAATTAAACTAAGTAAACATTATTTGTGCCGCAAATTATGTGTTAATTGCTTATAAGACTAGTAGGCTGTGCAACGTACTCTTTTATTATACAACTCAGTGTGTGTCTTTTTAAAAAAATAAATTACAGCCTGCGGCCGGGCTGTGACCCCTCGGCTGTGAGTGTGCCTCTCCTGCCCTTCCATTTCTGGTGCTTTCCATTAGTTCTAAAGTCTTCTTAGTGTTTCTTGTTGCTCAAATGGGTGTAATTTCTGATATTTCTGTGTTTCCCTGGTCTTCATTGCTTAATTTTGCTTGTGACAAAGTGTCACTCATAGTCGTTGAAATGTCACTCATAATGACATTGAAATTATGAAAATGTCAAACATAGCGATTTGAAACCTTGGCAGCTATGTTCATCTGGTATGTTTGTTACAGTTTGAAGCCGGGGCCACTGAAGCACGAGCTGCAATCCGGGGGCACTGCAAAATACACAGTAGAGTTTCTCTTTTGAATTGTATTAACAACTAATGCAAAGTTGACAGAGTTTGGCTGCACTGCACACTGGTGGAAGCTTGGCATGCTGATCCTGATTAATGCAAAGTATTGTTAAGCCAGAAATGAAAACCTTGCTCGGGCAGTCTTGTAGCAATAAAAATCGTTCCACAACAAAAGCAGCTGTACATACCGATCATTTTCACCAAGCACACATGCATGTAGAAGCAAACTGGGTTTGTCGATGTGAAATGAGAAGGAAATCAAGCTGAGGCAAAAGGAAAAGGAATGCATGGGAACCTGGACGACCAGTAGGAACCGTGAAGGCAATGCCCAAACAGAAAGCGGGGCCATCACAGGCTGTACATTGTGATGGCCTACCAAAGTGTTCATCATACGCTGTACAGTGTGATGGCCAACCAAAGTGTTCTCTGAGTGCAATCACCGGAAAGAGAGATAAGCACATAAAGGAGGGACATTTACAAAAATGCACCAATAAAAAGGCAGCATTTCTGAATGCCATATGAAACAACCTTTGGTGGGTGGCCCAGAGCCCATAGAAGAAGATACAACAGGTCGATCGAAGCTCGACCTAACAAACTCTCATAGGAAGCAATTAGAACTCAAAACCCTATGTAAGACAATCAAGTGCAGTTAATCAGGATGTAGTCACCCGCTGAGGCCAACCGGCATTGAGTGCAGTTGGAAAAAAAAGAGGTTGATGTTTGAGTGAAATGTTATGGAGCATTAGGACCCAGGCGCCCCTTGCGGCCACCCCGAGAAAAAGCAAATTTGGACAAGTGTTGGTGGTTTGTCCCACAGGCCTCCACAAAGCCAGAAGATTCTATTTCACAAGTCCTTTGTACTGCAGCAAACCAAGTTGGCAGCCCCATGCTTCCACCAAACACACCTCCAGCTCTTCACAAACCTTGCCAAGGTTGGCCTATTCTTGCCTTCAAAGGATGAAAAAATGTCCCCACCTCAACAGGTTGTATTTGCCCCAACCCTTCCTGTGAACGCTGCTGCTTTGACTGGAAGGTACTCTGCACACAAAAGAACAATTATCATAGCTACTTTTGACAGAGATGGCGAAGGGCCTCCTTTAAGTTTACTGTACCGCATGCCTTGGAAAGCTAGCAGTTTGCCAGAAGGCTTCAGGGAAAATGAAATGTAAAGTGGAATAAGTAGGTGCAAGTTACCAGGATCCTGTCAAAGAAAATATATTTGACATTTTGCTATTACTGACTAAAGTTTAGGCATGCAACATGACAACTTATAAACATATATAAGGAGTACAAGTAGTCAACATCCAATTTTTCAATTCAAATTTGAACTTTGTAAAGCTGTGCTAAGCCTGGGTGCACATTTACATGTGATATACATATTAATTTAGTGGATTTTATGTTTTTTTCTTTTTGCACCACAAAGACTATACATCCCATGGAAGCCTTCTTTTAAATACAGATGGGAAAAATATCCCCTTCCAGCTTGCATCTCAAATTTGGACATTCTGTAGCTGAGTCAAAGAAATATATATATATATATATATATATATATATATATATATATATATATATATATATATATATATATATATATATATATATCACTCCTGATAATATAGAGGGCTATGACTCTCCTGGCCCCCCATGCTCTATGGTGATGCAAAGTGAGACAGAGTATACAGCCTTGCTTTGTTTATCCCCTTTCAAAACAACATTTAAGTTAAAGCAAACTACCTTTACCTTCTCGCCACAAAATTGATTTTAATTACTTTGATTCCTTAGCTTCTTTACCTTTGCGGTTTGTTTTTGTCAGTGCATATCACGAGGATAGAGACGGCCAGAAAGATAATAATATTGAAGATGAGAATGAGTCCAATGGGCAAGAGGAATGCCCAGAGCATCGGTCTGTTTACATCAAATTTTTGATCTTCGTTCAGTGCAGCAAGCCAGCAGCTAAAAAGCAATAAAACACAATGCAAAATTACTGTTTAAGTCGTCAGAAAACACAGTGTTCTTTGTATGAGACCAGTAAAGGAGAAAAGAGAAACACTGTTGCCCACGACACAAGACAGTCACGCAGGGTCGCAAATACAGGAGACCCGATCGGCCGAGGCGAAGGGCGCCTCATGAACAGTCTCCATCCAGCCGTTATAGTGTGTGCCTAAGAAATCTCGAAGACTTGTGACACTTTGCTGAGTGGGCAGCCTTCAGCCCTTACGATATCAGACACGAATCTTCCAATAGATCATCTTACGCTCAGGGAGCAAAGTTACACAGTTCAAACGCCCCAATCACAATATGGCCTCAAAAGTAACCAAGTGACATTTATTAAAGGTACATTTACAGAATGGCGGTGGATGTACGAAGAGCATTAGGTATTATGGCAAATGCAGATGTGTAGCCGTCATTACACAAATGATTAGTGAACGCATACACTGGGTCCTGGCTGTCTGACATTGAACTGGTTCTTCTTGGGATTTGTATTTCAGTTATTACTGCCGTCTCTTAGAGATTTAATCAGGGCAAGGTGTTATATCCATGGGGTGGAATGAAACGTGATTAGAATACCTGTATTGCTGGTCACAGAATGGCAGGCAGTGCTCAGTTTCACAGCTTTATTCAAGGAAACATTTTTAAAAAGGTGGTGGCATCTGGACTCAGAATCTAAACAAAACGAGCCACTCTCTTACACACTCAGTTAGTGGATGTAAAACACAATTTAATTAAAATAAATAAATAACAAATAGTCTGGAGCTGAAAAACAATGCCCTTGATGGCTGGGCATAATGAAGCATTTGGTTGCATGAAACAGCATTCTCAAAAGGCTCACAATGTAACAACACATCCTCAGAAGGAGCCACCAGAGTGACGTAAGGTAGATATGAGCGCTGGTACTCCACTCTGCAGGTATTGGGATAAGACATATTTATCTGAATTACAGTTACCTTACCCAACGAAGCAGCGTAGATGCATGATGCCAACATTATCAGTAGCTCCTCACCCGCTTAGCTCAGTCTCATTATATACGTACCCCAGGGTAAGCCTAGTTACTCTAGCATGCCCCAACATTGCATTTTCTCCCTCGCTCTCCCTCAGGTCTCATGATCAAGGAATCCAAAGCACCTGAATTCCTGAACCTGTTACTATTGTATATAGGAGGCAGTAAACCTTTCTTATCCATGTAGCTGAGAAGCAGGTGCACCATGGTGTTCAAAATATGCATACATTATAACTGCAAAACCCGTTGTGTGGTCTATAACTGTGTGTGTCATTACTGAAGGCTTTGAAATATGAGCCTGCAGCAAAAAGGAAAGGCCAAAGAAGGCAGAACAAGCTGCCTGCTGACAAACGCACACGACGAAAAAGTCAATAAAGTGGGGTTTTCTTAAATGGACACGAAACAATGTATTCAAAAAAGTAGAGCACATGTCTGGCGATCTTGTTTTTGCGCTCTCAGTGCCCCGAAATGCATCATGTTTATTGATAAATCGGAGAGAAACCTCGTTTGCTCTATATGTCCTCCGAACAGTGCAAAAGTGAGCAAGTGGTGACATGAAGGCAGGATACCCTCTCCGAGGTCTACGCCTTTCATATTGTCCTTGTAATCACCTCAGAATGCCATGTGTATATATATATTTTTAGAAAACCCAGTAGCAATATATTTCTCACATGCCTAGCAGCTAGCAGGCTGCGACAGTACCATGCATGAGTAGTGTTTTAGAAGCCTACCTCATCTTCAGGTGCACAGCTCCTCTAACTCACTTCCCACAAACACAATGGTAAACGTTCTGCGACGATTGCTATAGTGTTGAAGTAGACTATTGGCAGTATGTAAGTATATCTAGATGGGTACTATCAACCGACAATAATATTGCATATGCTAAACTGACACACCACCACTTGGGAGGTACGTATTAATGAAATTAAGGATAACAATTATGCATTTACCTTACCATGTAGTGGTAGGTCAATTGCAATAGTAACCCAGCACCACATCTTTCCTGTTTCAAAAGCACAGCTCCTTTACTGGCCCTACTTTATAAACAAAGGGTCCGGTTTAAATGTTGGCCGTATCTATACTCCATTGCAACTTAGCATACATACTGCCAACATGAAGATCCGCCAATACGCTGACTACGGTGGTGACTACTCCAACATAGCCAAACCTCTCAGATGGTCCAGCGGAGTAAGGGTCATCGGACGAATGGCTATATGTCTGCCCACCCAATCAGGATGGGCGGACATGTAGCCATTTTTTTACTGTCCATCACTGCCTGTCAAACCCTGGTGGTGAAAGACAGAAAAAAGCAAAACCAATAAAAAACCATCCAATGAGGTTAGGCCGGCAGTCCTTAAATTAATTTATCTTCTCCAACTGTCAGCGTGGACTCCTCTTAATATATAGTTGATGTGTTTCAGCCAGTCTGTTTGTGGCTTCTTCAGGACTGTACCAGGGAGTGTGAACGCGCTTTTAAAAAAACAGAAATAAAAAAAAACTCTAATGAATAAAAAATATTAAAAGATGAACTAACACATGTAATGATTTGTGTGCATGCTTAAGTGTCCATATCTAACAAAGATATTACAAATGGTGCAGAGTGCATTTCAAAACTGTTGAGACAGACTGTGCACATATAGACATAATCATGGCAGACCAAAAGAAAAAAGGGATGCCGTGTTGATCAATGTATCTGTCACACATCATGCGTATTATTATATAATCCTTAGAAAAAGACTGAAAGGGGACCCCCAATGTGTGTCAATCGTGAGGCTTGTCTAGGGATACCTAAAGAGTGTTTAGTACCCACGTACAGATGCTAAATCAAATAAAGGAATGCAATGGGGAGAGGATATAACCTTACAGTTAGAGCGGTCGAGCTCGAAGCTGGGGAACCAGATTCGAGTCTCGGCAACGACGCTCAACATCCTCAAAATCACTTAATCTCCCCGTGCCTAACAAAAATGAATGTGTCCATCTGTAACGAAACTGGTCCTCATGTAAATCACTCTCATACCTAATGTCTTCAGGTCTAGTTCGCGCTATATAAAACTCTATAAAAAAAAAAACACCTCCTGTGTAGCGGGAATTAGGCAACTTGATAGAACCCGTGCAGGCCTGCCACCACATGCTCTCTAATGTGATACAAAGACTTTCCACATAATGGGAAATTCATAACATGTTAACCTGGGATTGCCCCAGGCTATACTTATCTTCTCTTCATCGAGGGGGGAACCCTCTATTCAGTAGAGTTTGCCTGTGAAGGCATCAGGCACACTGAGCGGGTTTATTACATTAAACGCATCTGTGTCAAACAATGAGTTTTTTTACTTAGCTCTTCTTGGTTTCACTTCCTGAAGCATTCCTGCGTTGCAGCTGCACTGTGGTGTGGTGTGTTTCCGGTGCACGGAGTAGCAGCAGCAGTGGTGTTGGAGTCCGGCCAGAGCTCGACTCCTCCAGCCCCAACGAAGTAAGTGCGGTGAGTAGCCCTTCGGGCCTGACCACCAACCACCATCAAGTAAGGTGAAAAGTAGCACGGCACCTGGCACTTTGTGGCCTTTGTTTCTGCATGCTTGTGGACTCCCCACCCCATAGCATGCAAAGTCTGGTGGAGGGGTGAGGTGGCACAGTCTCGCCAGGAAGCCTAAAGGCAGGCCAGAGGAGAAAACCTCAAGCCTCACTAAGCCACACCAACAAATGCAGACCCGCAGCACCACATCGGCCCACCAAAGACCTCACAAATCTGCAAAATGCCAAAAAGAGAAGCTCTTGTACATCAGTAAGCAAGGGCCCAGAAATCTCCAAGGAGCTATCAAGGAAAAAATTAACCAGGGCTTGGACACGTGCAAGGAGGATATGCTAAGGCTCCAGCCGGGACTCGGGCGCGCCGCACTTATGGCGGTTGTTCCGGTCCCCAACGCCATGGGGGGGGCGGGTGAGGTGCGCGCGGGGACGCGGCCCCCACCCGCCCCGACCGTCATACTGATTGGCTGGCTAAAGGCTTGCCCCGGAAGCACTCAAGTGCTTCCGGGGCATAGGGGGGTGAGTTTAAGCTAGATATTGCCGGTTACAGTCCCCCAGCTATGGATATCAATGACCCTGCGCATCCCCACCTCCCCAAAAACAATGCATCCTGGAGCCTGTTCCAAACCTTGGATGAATGCGCCATACGCAAAATGATGTCAACTTTGAAACCGTCCAATCACTACAACGACCCTCTGCCATCGAACCTTTTCCCGGAAGTGAGATCCTCCTTACTAACACTTTGGACTACGATCGTAAATGCATCACTTCGGCAAGGTGCTTTGCCAAGGTGGGGATGTTAGAGATTGGGCGAAAGTTGTGAAGGTCCGTGTGATCTGCAGATGGTTTCTTTAGGATCGGGGTAACTTGACCCGCTTTTAGGCAATCCGGAATAGCACCTTGCTGAAGTGATGCATTGACGATCTTAGTCCAAAGAGGGAGTAGGGAGGTTCTAACTTCGGAGAAGAGGTTCGATGGCAGAGGGTCGTTGTAGTGATTAGATGGTTTCAGAGTAGCCAGCATTTTGCGTATGGTGCTTTCATCCAAGGATTGGAACAGGCTCCAGGATGCGTTGTTTTTGGGGAGGTAGGGCTGCACTGGGACCGTGACAAGCAACCCAGTGGGCGGGAAGGTGTTCAGCGGCCTGAACAACAGTTGTTCGAGTGCAGAGCGTAGTTCAGCTTCGATCTTAGCGGTCTTATCAGTGAAGAAGTCAGCAAATTCATCGCAGTTCGGTAGTGGCACTCGACCCTGTGGCGATGGATTAGGCTGACTGTTCGCTTAGGACTTGATGAGTTCGAACAGTTTTCTGGGACTGTTGTTTGCTTGCTCTAGTTGATTTCGGAGGAAGGTAGCCTTTGAGCATCTGATGCGTTTGTTGTAAATGCTTCTTAAGGATCTCAGATGGTAGAGATGTTCAAGGGAGGGATATGCTCGCCACAGTCTTTCCGCAAGTCTTAGATTCCTTCCCTCGGAATTAAGACTGTCATTAAACCAGGGTTTGGAGAGTTTGGAGGACAGTCTTTTAAGCAGTAGAGGCACAACCGAGTCTAAAACATTGGTCATTGAGCGGTTATAATGGGCCGTAAGGTCATGTACATCCGACATGTTCATGGGAGGGGGCAGGATGTCATCGCAGAGTGCATTCAGATTGTGCGAGTTGATGTTCCGTAGGCATCTTTTCAGTTGTTTGGGGTTCTTTGGCTGGGCTCTACTAGCTCTTACCGACTCCAGGATGAGGAAGGTGATGCAGTAGTGGTCAGTCCAATCACATGGGAGGATCGAATCCAAACGGATGGAGTTGGGCTTACCAATGACAAGATCTAAGGTAGCTCCTTTAATATGAGTAGGGCTGTCACAGATTTGGATTAGATTGAAGTCCAGTAGGAAGGTTTTAAGGCTATTGACCACCTCATCATTCACATCATTCCAATGCAGGTTGAAATCTCCCAGGAAGATCTGAGTGCCATGGAAATCAGCGTTCGCCGAGATAATGTCCATGATCTGTTCAGTGAAGGGAAGGTTGTCTCGAGGCGGGTGGTAGAATGTGTGCAGTTTGCATGGATGATTGTTGCTACCAGCCACTTCAATGCATAGGTATTCACAGGACGGCAGGAGGTCCGATTGTAGTGCTTTCACAATTAGGTTGCTACGATGTAAGCAGGCGATGCCTACACCATGACCACTTGCTCTGTCCAACTGAATGATATCATAGTTGGGAGGCACTAAAATGTCCAGGATGGGAGCAGCCGAGTCATTTAACCAGGTTTCAGTCAGCATTACAAGGTCCAGGTCCTGTGCAAGGATGAGGTCTGCAATGTCCGCAGCATGTTTCACTGCCGATCTACAGTTTAGGAGCACGCATTTGAGCTTTGTGTCGGCGTCAATTGGTGCTGATAATGTAGTGGTGACCTTCGTGAGGTTATTCTCATTTAATGCTCGTGTTTATCCTAGGTTCCCTGAAGGGATCAGTGGTGATGGATTCAATTTGTTGCAAGTTGGATATGTTGGAGGAATGTGCAGGATCATAGGAAAGTAGGAGAGAATGGATATCCCTATCCGACAGGGAGGGTCGACATCTGGATGGCCGAGAAGGGTCGTTAGGAAGAGGAGCGGAAGCCCAACTATGGGGTGAGTGGGTGATGTAGGCCGGTGCCCGACGATTTGTGGGGGAAGAAGGGCGCGAGGTACATACTTTAGATGAGAGCGAGCAGAGATGGTGATTGGTCATAGTGGCGCAGCTAAGCCTGGAGTTGGCAGCCAGTTCTGCGGAGATATGCAATAGGTTACGTACCTCTGACTTAAGTTGTAAGAGGCAGAGTGAGATCTCATTAAGTCTGTCTTCCACTAAGGTGTGGGAATGGGATTGGGAGGCTAGGATCATTAGGCTAGAAGCATTAGTAATCTCTTAGCTGGACTATGGTAGCGCAACGCTCTGCGGCTTGCCCAGAGTGAAGGCGGCTCCTCTGAGGGTTGCCCTAAACTCTGCTGCTAGGCTCCTAACGGGGACAAAAAAATTTAACCATATTTCTCTGGACTTGCTGGCCCTGAATTGGCTTCCATATGAAGCCGGGATACCGTTAAAAATTGCTTGCATGGCACACAAAGAAATCGACTTCAAGACCCCGCTGTACCTCGCTCAGAAACTGGAGCTCTCATGTGGTTCGAGAGCCTCCAGAAGCGCCAGAACCCTTCTGCTCACACCACAAAAATTCAAGAAAAAAAGACTTACAATCGAGCCTTCTCAGGTATGGCTCCGAGGATCTGGAACTCTCTTCCCCTGAAGTCAGGGTGAGCCCTTCCACGGTCCTCTTCAAAAAAGAAGTTAAAGGGCTCCTGATGAAGAAATTTTTGCCTCAGTCTGACTTCTCCATTTGTTTCCAGGGCCATACCCGCTGATGTGTTGCCCAGCTGCCTGGCTCAAGTGAATGTCTGACATTTTAAAACTGTGAATTTTTTTTCTTTTTCGTTTGTGTTTATTCTGTTTTGTTTGCTTGTACCCTTATTGATGCATAAACTGTAAAGCGCTCTGATACCCTCGGTGGTCATGTTCGCACTATATAAAACTTTCTAAAGAAATAAAAAAATAAACAACAGCCTAATAGGATTCCACAATGAAATTTGGGATATTCAGCCAATCAATGTGCAGTACAAAAGAGGAGAGAAGTAAGGCAAAGTGCTCTCAGCACAACTAAACCAACTGGGCCTTCGCATTATAAATGGTAGAGTAGCACTGGACATTCCAGCGTTTTACACACATACCTCTTCTATTAGGATGGCTACCCTAGACTACATGTGGGTGTCTCTGGCTCACTTCCAACGCATAGGCAAATTTGAAGTCTCCACAACCTTAGCCAGCGATCATGCCATCCGTAGCTGTGAAGCCACAATATTGCGCCCCTGCCGCCCTAAAGGAGTCCTCTTCGGAAAGCAGGACGAACTTGAACCCATCAATAGGGTAAGGTGGGACATGGACAACCAAGAATGGCACGGTATGCGTGTGGATGACTTCCTAGAGGCAATCCTGATTGCAGGCAATGAACCTCTAAAACTCAAATCTTCGGGGGTGCCTGGCCACATTCTTAAAGGAGACAGGCAGTATTGCTACAAGGAATGCCAGCAACATGGAATCATTCCAGCTCATGCCCTCAACAACCAGCAAAAACCAAACCAGTGCCTTAAAACAACAACTAAACAAAGTCCTGAAGACCCCATGGAACAACAAGGGCAGAACAAATGGCTGTGATTCCAGATCACCACCATCAGGAAAAAATACAGAAATTCCCTCTATATCCAAAGAAAAGAGGAGGCCAGAAAATGGGCTGAATCATTTAAGATAATAAAATCAAAGGACCAGAGGAAATTTGGAGGTGGATCAATAAAAGTCTCACTCCAAAGCCTCAGGCGACAGGTGGCAATGTAGCTCCCACTGATTGGGAATCGTATGTCAAAAGCTGATACAGGGAACAGGCGGAGGACAAAAATGAACAAAAAAATGAAAACAAGGCTCTTGGCAAGATCATCATTTGCCCCTAAGATCATCTAGCCCACTGACTGGCGACCTGATAACAATAAGCCCGGCTCAAGTAACCAAGGCGATTAAAGCAATGCGCCCAAGTGGCTCCCCAGGCCCAAACGGAATTCTAGCAGCAGTATACATATGGGACCCATTCAGATGGGCCTCAGTTATCGCCCCCCTATTTCAGCAATACCTGTTGGGATCAGCTATCCCCAAGTTATGGATGGGCTAATTACTGGTACTGATACACCAAAAAGGTTCCCAGTCATCCTCTGAGAACTACAGGTTAATTGCGCTCCTGGACACAGAAGGGAAGTGCTTCATCAGTATCCTAAACATGGAGTTCTAAGACCGGGCACAAAGCATCAATTTAATTCCGATCAGACAAACAGGTTTCCAAAGGGGATGTCACATTGAGGACAATCTCATCTGCCTGTCCCACTTGAGCGAAGCAACCATGGCAGCAAAGGGCACGGCCCTGTATGCTGGCTTTATAGACTTTCAAACAGCTTTTGATAGCATTTCAAGATCAAGGCTTTGGTCAAAACTGAATGCCTAGGGAATTCCAGCTAATGGCAGTAAAGGGCACGGACCTGTATGCTGGCTTTATAGACTTTCAAACCGCTTTTGATAGCGTTTGAAGATCGAGGCTTTGGTCAAAACTGAATGTCTACGGAATTCCAGCTAATTTATTAAAAGCCATCACCACGCTTTATTCAGATACTGAAAAGAAGACACACAGCAGGTAGGTTTCTAGTCTTCTCCTTTATTCATCTGGTCTCCGCAGCATCCCGGCAGCAACTGCCAGAACTGCAGCATTCTACGTTCCACGCAGGGAACACAAGGAAAAGAATGCAGGTGACACGAGATCCCAACACACCCCCCTTCCTTCACATGGAAACAATGAAATAATGAATACATTCTTGACAAGCATAGAGAAATTAAAACAAATAAATTGCTGAAGTGACAGATAAGCAAATCAACAAAAATCAATATCTAACATAGTCCCGAAATCTAGGAGGAACAACTCTTGTTCTAGAAGAGGTTGCTCGAGGAATAACTTCCTTGACAGGAATGGAAACCTTGGAACTTTCTCCCATGGGAGGCAGAGACATGCAAGGAGTGTGAACCCCGAATTTACCTCTTACGAACTCAGCTTTTGACTCTGGCACCACTGAGACAGCACACTTGTTCCAGATCTTTCCATTCTCTAACACAACCACATGTTCTCTTACTTCCCTCACTCTAACAGGAGCAGAAAAACGGGAGGATCCCTTACGAACAAGAACAGGTTTCTTGATTCTCACCCAATCCCCTTGACATACCGGCGATACCCTGACACAATCCGATGCATACTTGGCTTGAGCAGCAGCCCTGACATCAGCTACCATGCCTAACCTCAGCGGATCCACCTCCTTCCTTGACATCCAATCTTTGTTCAACTTTGAACCAGCGACCCTACCCCTTAATAAAGTGAAAGGAGACATGCCAGTACTTGAGTGAGGGGTGGTTCTAATTGCCCACAACATGTTAGAGATCCCCTCCTTCCAGTGCAGACCATTGACAAAAGCCAATTGTAACTGATCCTTGATCACACGGTTAAGGCGTTCTACCAGACCATTGCTGCGAGGCTGATATAGAGAGGTGAGGATGTGCTTAATGCCATGTTCTTTAAGAAATACCTGCATTTCTGCAGACACTAACTGAGTCCCGTTATCGGTCACCAACTCCTCAGGAAAACCTTCCCGAAGAAAAACATCCTTGAAGAAATTTATGATCGTTGCAGAGTTTATGCCATCCACAAACCTAACTTCTGGCCACCTAGACATATAGTCGATTAACACCAAGGCATATTTGGGAGAACTACCCATACCCCCAAAGGGGCCAGCAACATCGAAGGCTAACTTACACCAAGGTGAGTTTTTACAGCTATGGGATTGATGGAAGAGGGGTAAGTTACCTGAGTTTTGTCACTCAAAACACATGCACTACAATCACGAACACAGGGTTCGATGGACCTATCAACACCTGGCCACCAGAAATCCTCCCGAACTCTACGCTTCATGGCACGAATGCCCAGATGACCTTCATGAGCCAGATCCAACACCTTCTTGCGCATGGTCATGGGGACCACCAACAACCCACCTCTACGCAGGATCCCGTCGACAAGGGACAAATCATCACATATTCTTTTGAAAGGAATGAGATCGGGAGCCAAATCCACATTGTTAGGCCAGCCATGGACCACAAAATCAATCACTTTCCTGATCTCAGAATCTTCAGACAAAGCCAACTTCCAATCAATCTCAGACAGAGCAACTCCTGTGTCAGCTACCCCACTGACAGCACACACCATTTCCAAATCCTCACCCATAGAGTCACATGCAGATTCAGAAAGTGGTAACCTGGACAAGCAATCGGCTACCTGATTCTTCACACCAGCCACGTACTCCAGGCGATAATTAAATTCATTTAACCTGTACTGCCACTTGGCTATACGTGGAGTGGCCCTGCCCCCACCCTTAGTGGTAAAAAGATCTACCAGTGGTTTATGGTCGGTCCTCAGAACAAATTCATTCCCCCACAGGAAATTGCAAAAATACTGTACACCCCACCACAAGGCTAGGGCCTCCTTCTCAATTGTGGAATAAGTGCTCTCTGCTCCACGCAGTGCCCTAGATGCAAAAGCAATGGTCTCCTCCCTTTTATCAGATCTTTTCTGCATAAGTACAGCCCCAAGACCCACATTGCTCGCATCGGTGGTAACAATACAGCAATCATTAATATTAAATAACTTAAGTGGGCGTGCTTGCACAATTGCTTCTTTTAATAACTTAAAATCACGAGCACATTGGTTTGACCATATATATTTCACATTCTTCCTTAGAAGCTCACGCAAACACACCGTCCTATCAGAGAAATTGGCCACGAATTTAGCGTAATACTCAACTAGCCCTAGAAAGGAACGAAGCTGGTCTTTGTTTTGTGGTTCAGGTGCATTTCGGATGGCATCAAGAAGTTTAATTTTGGGTTCTATTCCTTTCTCGGAAATGTGATGCCCTAGGTAGTCCACACCATCTTGGAAAAACCTACACTTGTCTTCTCTCAACGTCAACCCACTAGACTTGACAATGTCCAGTACTTCCCTGACCCTGGAATTGTGCTCTAATTCAGTTTTACCGTAGATCAAAATATCGTCCTGGAAAAACACGACTCCTGCAGTGTTCTTGAACAAGGTCCCCATGAGACGCTGGAACACTGCAGAAGCCGATGCTAAACCAAACGGCATACGTACATAGCGAAATGCACCTTCAGGTGTCACAAAAGACGTGCGATGTCTTGAGTCCTTGCACAATTCTACTTGATGATAAGCAGAGGAAATATCGAGAGAAGAAAAATACCTTGCACCCTCTAGTGTAGACAACATCTCATTGATGTTGGGCAGGGGTTGACGGTCCACCCATATGCAGGAATTTAGGTCGCGCAAGTCCACACACATCCTGAGAGACTTGTCAGCCTTGCGCGCCAAAACGATGGGGGACAACCATTCAGACCCCTCAATGGGTTCAATTACACCCAAAGAACACAACCGTTCTAGTTCCTGTTTAAGCTCACCACGCATACTGAGAGGTACCTTGCGCACTTTATGTGCAACAGCTTTTGCACCTTCCTTCAAAACAATGCGGTGCTGAAAACCCTTGAGTTTACCCAATTCCCCATTAAAAATTTCGGGATACCTCAGGGTCCAATCACTCTTAGATAACGATTTTGCAGAAATTGTATGCACAGGGGTAACCTCAGGAAGATTGGAGTAAAAATGCTTGGCATCGTGTTTAGATAACACCATGTCAGGATGATTGGGATCTAGGATGATGCCCAGTTCACCCTGCTCCTCCCATCCCAATAAATTTGCACCTTCCTTTACAACGTAAACAGTCCCTTGTGCTAAATCCCTTTGAACTCCAACTTGCCCACAAACTTGCCTAGAACCTCAACCCTTTTACCACCATAAGCAAAGATTTTAATGTTGGACTGCTCGACAGGAATGTCACCCAATCCCTCAAAGTCTTTGGCATTTATAAGGGTAAAGGAGAACCAGAATCCGCCAGAAATTTCATACTGCTGCCGTTTAAATTTATGGCACACGCAGGGATTTTCTTTTATGCGGTTCAACAATAGAAGCGATTTCTACCACACCATCCGATTGAGTAGAGGAAGAAGACAACATTAATAATTCATAACTTTCATTTTCATTCACGGAGTCAACATACTCTTCCTCAATAGCCTTCACAGTTCTTTACTGTACCCTATGTGCAATGGTAGCTTTGCACATACGTGCCAAATGTCCTTTCTTACCACATTTAAAGCAAGTTTGATTAATAGCAAAGCAAAATTTAAAATTTCCCAGATGAGATCTGCTCCCACATCGATAACATGAGAGGTCAGGTTTTTCAGGTCTTTCAGATTTCAACTTAGGCAAACTGGATGCAGATGAAGAACTGTTAGATACATTTGTACTAGTTCCTTTTGTAGGTTTACTTGTAGGTTTAATACTGACTAACTTAACCTCGCTGGACGCAGACCCACTGATCTCTTTCATGCATAGTTGGGAATGCTCAATACTTCTGGCTAAAATGAGAGCAGTTTCTAGATCAGGATCTTCTGAAGCTAAAAGTTTTTCCTGAATCTTTTTATTGCAGGTGCGCTCAATTAACTGATCACGGATTATTTAGTCTCTGAACTCTCTATAATTACAAGTGACAGCTAAAGTTCTGAGAGCCGCTACAAAATCATCAATTGATTCACCAGGAATCTGAGCACGTTGCAAAAATTTGTGACGCTCCAGTACAATGTTCCTTTTGGGATTAAATCTTTTATCCAGAGTTTTAATAAGTGAAGCGTAGTCGCTCTACAATTAAGGAGTCCCCTTCCTCACCACTACTGACACATGTTCTTACAATTTCTAGGGGTAAACTCTTTAAGATGGTCCTGCCCTCTGCGCCCAAATTATATACAAGTAATGCTTTCTTTTTCTTTGAAATAAAAGTGTCCCCTTCAATAGCCTCAAGATAGGCTTCAAATGTCTCCTTCCATTGCTGCCAAATAATAGGAGGAGTACCTGGTGACTGCAAAAAAGGAGGTGGTGCCATTATGTGATCCATCTACTGACTGTGCGTGGGTGAGTTGCTGCCACGAAGATCACCACAACAAGTGGTTAACTTGCAGATTATGTCACGTATTTTAGTATTGAAACTGTATTAATTAACTGCCTTGTATTTTCAGAACTGCCACGCGTTTTAGTGCCACCATGTAAATTAAGAAGATGAAAAAGAGAAAAAAAAAATAAGCACATCAATGCATGTCACCGTTATAAATAAGCACATGCAGGTGTAACACATTAAACTGCTTGGATTGGCTTAAGCAGATGTATACTTTTTTTTTTTTTCTTACAATCAGCATGGAGCATGGAGCTTCATATCCTATCAGCTTTGTGTTAAATCCCAAAAGTCACTCAAAGGTTGTCACAAGGAAGTTGAGGATGAAAAGTGACGCGCGCCGGTCTGTGCGCCGGTTGTCACTACGTTAAGTAAAACTTTAACAGAGTTCAACAACAGGGGCTGGTATGCGCGCTGGTTGCTATGCCAATGCTGACTCGCATTCAATTCCCACAATAGCGTGACGCGCGCCGACACGCGCGCCGGTCGTCACAACAATAAGGATCAAGAACGTCAGAGTGACGCGTGCGTGCTCGCGCGTGCGCAAACAGTCCCCCTCGCAATCGAGACCTGAACTGGCCCGAAAAAGAGGAAAAACCTCACCGCAAACCTCCGGGAAAGTGCAGCATGACCAGCGAAGACAACCAGCATGAGGGCTCTTCACAGGATCGACTCCAGGGACGCCGAACGGGTCCTCACCACTGGAACCAGCAGGGACGGCCAAAACGTCACCAACACTCTCCAGCGGCAAATGGAGGGAAAACTGGGGACCAGACAACTCGTCGTCGCCAATGAAAAGAAGACACACAGCAGGTAGGTTTCTAGTCTTCTCCTTTATTCATCTGGTCTCCGCAGCATCCCGGCAGCAACTGCCAGAACTGCAGCATTCTACGTTCCACGCAGGGAAAACAAGGAAAAGAATGCAGGTGACACGAGATCCCAACAGATACGTGTGTCAAAATGAAAGTCAGCGCTGGATGGGCCACCATGGCAAAAATGAAGACAGACAAAGGCCTGAAACAAGGATGCATATTGGCATCTCTATTGTTTAACCTGTATCTGGATGACCTGCCAACCCACCTAGAAATGGTGAGCGCCTTTCCACCAAAAATGGCAGGTACCAGAATACAACCGTTACAATATGCAGATGATACTGTGCTCCTCGACTTGACACCTATTGGGCTGCAGCGACTCCTCAACAAACTAGCAACCTACTGTCAAAATTAAAAGCCAGAAGACAAAAGTCCTGATAATTTCATCTAAACTGAAAAAAAGTGGGACCTTGTTTATTGAGGGGAATCCTACTGAAGTTGTGGAAGCTTATATATATATATGGGAATATGTTTGGACCATAGGGGCAGCATTTCATCCCACATCCATGCGCAACAGGCAGTCACTAACTCACTGGAATGGGCCTTGAGCAAATTACGGAAGTCATTGGTGAATCCTGACTTAAGGGCACTGCTAAAGGTGATGGGCTGTAAATTACTTCCAGCAATAACGCAAGGCTCAATCACCTTTAGAGAAAGAATGGCAAACTGGCTTGGTAGGGCCCAATCCATTTGCTATCGAAGAGTCTTTTCCCTTCCCAACTGCATGGCACATGCCCACATTCGAGAGGAGTTTTGTTTGGTCTCGCAGCACTGGGCACTCAAAGCCAAATATTTAATAAACTGCATGAAGGCCAAACAAGCAAAAGAAAACCTGCTAAAAAACATAATTAGGGAAATAATAAAAAATCCCCTGATCAACTGGCACAAATATCTCAGCTCTGCATTGGATACACTAGAGATTTGGTCTAGTGGCCTCCCAGTGCCAATAGTCTCTAGACTAATAACTGAGCAAGCAAAAGCAATCTCAAGGGAACAGGACGCTCTGACCATTAAGAAAGTGGCCCATGGCAGCTGTGCGTCCACACTGTATGAACCAGGTTTATACAGTGTGGCCGATTTATCTTTCCCTGCCTTTTATTCTAGCTTTAAAACAGGATCTAATGAGACTGCGATTGGGCTTAATTCCATTAAAAATGTATTGGTACGGGCATAGAATTTTTGATGAGCATGAAAGACATTGCTGATTCTGTGCAAAGCAGGAAGAATCATTAATCCATATCCTTTGCATCTGTGAAAAGCTGCTCCAACTTAGGATATTCTGGCTGCGCCAACATGGCGTGCCCGAAATATTAGAACTTTTTGTGCAGCTGTCGAAGCATGTCTGAAAAGCGAGGCCTCACAGTTGGTAGCTCGATTCCTGAAGTTCCTGAGAGGAGTTTTGGTATCACCAAAATGTGTACCAGATACCACGCCCCAATAGACTGCTAAAGACATCAAAATCTTGTAATGCTAACTTCGCTGGTGAGTCCAATGTTCTTTCCCTCTTTATCTTGGCTTCATTGAAATACTACTTGTGATTAAACTTGGGCCCTATGTTTTCCTTACACTATTTAGCAACTACATTTTAATCTGGGTACATTTAAGAGGCACCACACGTGGACAAGCACTTTGAAGAGCCCAAGGTTCCTTCCCTTTTTATTTTAGCTCCATAGAAAGACTACTTGTGATAAAATTTGCCCCCTTTGATTCTGTGAAACTTTGCAGTAATTGTATCTTAACCTGGGCTCTGTTAACAGGTACCGCACATGGATAAGCACTATTCCAACTAGACTATCCTTTTGACCAGACCTCCACCCAAGTTTTGACTTCGAGAAACCACTTAGCAACTGCACTTTAACCCAGGCTCTGTGAAGTTGTACTGTGTGTGGCTATGGGACTAGCCCTGTACCCTATTTAGGGATAAAAACTGCACTTTAGACTTCTCGTGTATCTTACATTCATGCACCTTTAAAAGGCACAGCGACCTTTTTAATAGTTTTTTCTAAATTTTAGCGACTTTCATTTTGCTCAAGTTTTCTGCCCCTTCAGGCCTTTGTAAGCACTGTTATATTGTTGATAAAAAAAAATGCATCAATGGCTTTTATTGTAATGATTTTATATAATCGCACAATAAAGAATGTATCTATCTATCTAATGGGGAGACTGCATGGGCCATTTTTGGTGCTCCAAGCGAGGTTGCATAATTTGAGGAAAACAAGTTTGCATCATTTAAATAAAACAATGGCATCTACTTGCTATTTGTAGATATGTCTCAAGGTCAAACGAGATTACATTATTTTAAGAACCAATGATATCTACTTGCTATTTGTAGATACGGCACAGGGTCGATATCGGGGAGCGGATTGAGTTATAGCGTAACTGCGCATCTTACTAAGTGGTTCCGCTGCCGGATTCCAGTGCGTTTATACACCCCTGGATATTCCCGGAAGTGAAACTACTGGAGAGGTCATGGAGTCTAAAAACACATATTGTCGGGGGCATCGCCACGAGGGTTGTTGGGCTGTGCGTCATAAGTGTTTGGTAAATTTTAGTGATCATCATTACGGGCCTCATGGGACACAGATATAGGGCCCATCGACGATGATGACTGGTCCGAAGCACTTCAGTCACCGCGGGGAGCCGCTATCCCCACCCGTCTCCGCTTCATACAATTTAAATACCTAAATAGGGTGTACTACACTCAATATAGACTGTGGCGGGCGGGGTTGATCGCCTCTCCCCGGTGTCTTCGATGCCACATAGATGAGGGCACCTTCCTACACACAGTCTGGGCTTGCCCTACCCTGGACAAAGTTTGGCGGGGAGTTATACAATGCTTATCTGAAGTATTACACTGGGATATCCCACGATCCCCCAAGCTCACACTTCTGCACTGTACAGATTAAATAGGGGGCAATATCTACAAAAGACACTTATTATTTCTGGGGTTGACACTAGCCAAAAGGGACATCGCACAACATTGGAAGGCTGAACATCCCCCTCGCCTATCGACCTGGAAGGGGGGCTTGGACTATGCCATGGAACTCGAACGGCCCGTGTTTACGGCCCGAGGTTGTCCCCACAAACACTCCAAAATCTGGAAGCCGTGGGCCGCGTACAGACACATTCCCTTTGAGGCGCATGCTGTGGGGGATCCCTTATCAATGCCCGACGCGGGCACGCACAGCTAATATGGTTACCACTCAAGGCTGCTCTACACCCGTAATAGGGGCACATGTTACCATGAGACATGGGCACGGAATTAGGCGCAGGCTGTTGCTTGGTAAGATGCGGTTTTTGTTGTTGTTTATGTTCAAAGTATATCACCCTTCGATATTGGATATGCTGTGAATGTCACTTCTGTATGCTTACAACTGTTTTTATTCACATGTCCTTTATCGTACACTTTATCGTACACTCATCTTGTATTGTTGTTCAAAAATCAATAAAATATGTTTTAAAAAAAAAACACATATAGTATCGAAAAGTGTTTGTTGTAAGAAATTTTGAAAACATTTTTTTAATAGGGTCAGTATGTGGCGTATCTTTGTGGACACCTATATTTATGTAAATAAATCTATATTATGCATGCGGTCTGAAAACAGGGAAGTAAACCAACCTGTTGGAGTGTGAATGAAATGTCAGAAAAACTCTCCTTGTGTATATCGAATTGACAAAGACTGAGACTTTCATGTAGCGCAAGTCCACAGAGGGGCCGCCACTAAGAAAGGGTGGTGGGGCGGGTGGGGTTGCGCGGGGGAAGGAACATGTTAATAATAATATTAAATAAAACTTACCTAAAGCCGCCGGCCGCCTCCCACGTCGCGTCGCTACTGCTGTACTCTCCTGGTCACAGCAGCCCTGGGACAAACTCCCATCCAATCCCTGTGCTGCAGAGCCACGCTCAGATTGGCCTGAGCGGGCAGGAAAGACGCTCTGCTCAGGTCATGGCGCCTGTGGAGTTTCTCCAGTCTGGCTGCTGAATGTAGACAGTCTGGAGATACCTAAGTGCTCATGTGTGTTTTGGTCAGCCTGAGACGGCCGGTCAAACACATATGAATACTCAGGGACTGCACAAGCACTCCTCCTCCCTATGCCCCCCCCTCCATGCACAAGCTGGCTCAGAGCCGGCAAATGAAAAATAAAACAATGCTAGAGCGTAGAGCATCGTTTTATTTTTCATGTGCTGGCTCTGCGCCATGCAGTGGGGCGACGCTCCTTCCCCATCGCGGAGGAGCCGCCCCCATCCCGCAGTTGGAAAAGATATATTAATTTAAGGACTGCCAGCCTAAACTCATTGGGTGTTCTGCACATAAACATTAGGCGACGGCTACTGCTACAGTGGACTGTGATGGCTACAGATAAAGTGGCCTATCTCATGACAGACCCTGCTTGAAACATACATTGGCCCGTCACATGTTTCAACTATTCATATGAATACGAGGATAGTGTGACAGTCATCTTAAAGCCCTTGTAATCTTGTCTGTAACAAATATCTATATAATAAATTGTTGATGTATAGTAACACTAAAGGAGGCTTCTGGATTTAAAAGTTTACTCAATGCATTGTTCAAATTAAGTTTTTATACAATAATAATTTATGTGTTATTGTTGACTAAACAAATCAAATTCATCCTGCTAGAGTTATTACTGTTCTCTTTCTACAATGCTTTATAAATAACCACTTGTCATTTATACATTTGACAGGTGGTCTCTCTGTCCTGGGGACGGAGTAATTTACTCTGTCCCCATGGCGGAACGGCGGGCCGGCCATGTTATGTTATGTTAACTAAGCTTGTAAAGCGCGCAGCTGCCTCAGCAAAGAAACATGGAGGCTAAGAAACTGGGCAAAGCAGCAAAAGAAGAAGTGAACATAAAAAGACAAAATTAGGCCGCAGGAAAGAGGTAGCTCTTAATGGCTTTACGAAAGGCCAGCAGCAGGGCCGTTTCTACCATTAGGCAAGACTAGGCGGCCGCCTAGGGCGGCAAAAGGGGGAGGGCGGCAAAATGCAAGTTCTTTTATATCTAATGCACAATGCTGCCAAGGTTTCAGATTGCCATGTGGGCTAGGTAATTAACGAAAGAGTGAAGAAAGATTAAGAAATGAAGGTGGGGTCTCTGCAAGAATGGTTAACACAGCAGAGGAGGCGGGGGGCAGGGAGGTCAGGAGCGGGAGGGGTAACGCGGAGAAGGAGGAGATACAGGGAAAGGGGGAGAATGATGGAGGAGGCAAAGATAGCAATAAAGGGTTAGGCGGCGCGCGGGAGGCCTCCGAAGAAGTGGTATGCAAGAGAGGTGAACCGGTGAGGTTCTCTACACTGTTACATGTGGTGGGGGAATCTGGTTCAGAACTGAATTTGCTTGGGGATACTACTTTTACTGTTTGCTGCTAATTTTAAATCTTTTTTACCCTGTCACTTGTTCTAATTTGTGGAGTGTGTTATACTCCTTTTAAACGGTAATAACTCATATCGAGACTCGTTTGGTCCCAGGCGGCCATTTCCTGCTACCTACGCGCTCATTGCGGTCAGCGCTCCACTCGTTGCACGCCGCACGCCCACTGCCTGATTTAAGGGGCTTGTGTCGGACGCGCAGTGCCGGTGAGGTTCTCTACACTGTTACATGTGGTGGGGGAATCTGGTTCAGAACTGAATTTGCTTGGGGATACTACTTTTACTGTTTGCTGCTAATTTTAAATCTTTTTTACCCTGTCACTTGTTCTAATTTGTGGAGTGTGTTATACTCCTTTTAAACGGTAATAACTCATATCGAGACTCGTTTGGTCCCAGGCGGCCATTTCCTGCTACCTACGCGCTCATTGCGGTCAGCGCTCCACTCGTTGCACGCCGCACGCCCACTGCTTGATTTAAAGGCCATGGTCCGGACGCGCAGCGGACGCGCGCAGCGGGCGCGCCAATGGCGCGCCGAAGGCGCGCCAAGGGCAAGCCCGTCTGCGCCCGTCCGAGACCGAACGGGACCAGGGGCCATAAACTATGCTCAGAGTGTAGCATCTTCAGGACAGAGGATTTTATATTCCTCTGAACAACTGATGAATCTTAAAGGTAAACACCAATTAGATTGTAGCGTTCTTTGCCCTTTAAAGGACGCGATTATTTGTCCGAGTTGTAATTTTACTTTTTGCACTAATTTCTTAAATGAATCCAATAGCACAAATACAGTTAACGCTCCACTTCATCAAAATCACTGTCTCTCTTCTAACAAATCTTTTAATTTTTGGAATATTAATTGTCGATCCCTCCCTAAACATAAGGAGGATATTTTTAACCTGTTGAGTAATGAAGAGCCTGATGCAATTTTTTTAACGGAAACATGGTTACACGCTAGTTCAGGACCAGATGTGGCTATGGCCTTACCTGCCAATTATGCCATAGTTAGAAAAGATAGAAATCTAAAAGTAGGAGGAGGCATTGCATTAATATTTAAAAAATGTTACTCTTGCAAGTTTGAAGACCTGCCTTTTGTTGGTTGTGAAGCAGCTTTATTCAAACTTACTTTGACTTCGCAATTTACTCTCTCTGGTATACTGATTTATCGGCCCCCAGGACCTGCTGGCTCCTGGGCGTCGTCATTGCCAGATTTGATTGCCCCACTCTTACTCAAAATGGCTAATTTTACCATCTTGGGTGATTTAAATCTCCATCTTGATAATACGGAATGTAATATCAGCAACACATTAATTTCTGACCTCTCTGCAATGAATTTATCACTTTGCAATAGTGGCCCGACGCATACGGCTGGACACTTATTGGATCCTATTTTTTCTAATCTATCTTATATTCAAAGTTTTCCCGCTCTTCCATTATGCTGGTCAGATCACTTTGCGATTAAGTTTCAATGTACAGTTCCGCCTAACTTGTTCATACCTGCAACTGAAGTACAATCGCAATTTAGAAATTGGGGAAAACTGGATTTGGAAATTTTTAATCAAATTCTGTCCAACAATATCCCAAATACTGGTTCACTATCACTATCGTCTCTGGATATGATCTACAGTTGGATTTCTAATGCAGTTAATTACTGCCTTCCACTTTCTACCAAAAAACTGTCTAATCATCGTCCCCCTGCTCCCTGGTTTACTGAACAATTAAAGATCGAAAAAAGTAAATGTAAAGCCTTGGAAAGATCCTGGAGGAGAGACTACTCCCCTGATTCTAAAATCATATATAAAACTGCTCTAAAAAAATATCATGTTCTATGTAAACTGGCTCGAGCGGATCATGTCTCCTCTTCTATTTCCAATGCACAAAATTGCTCTCGCACTTTGTTTGCAATGGTGAAAAAATTGGCTGGCTCGGATACGCAGCCCACTTCTCCTATTCTAAATGAATTTCAATGTAATACTCTTGCCAATTTTTTTATAAGTAAAGTGGAGCAAATATATCAGACACTGGATAAAATTGGGCCTTTGGTGCCGATTCAGTTAGCTTCCCCTTTTAAATCCATTTTTACAGTGGTACCTCCGACGAAATTGGAAAAATAGGCGCCCCTTGATATTACTTCTTTCAAAAAAATTTTAGGCAGTATCAAATCAGGATCCCCCTGTGATCTTCTTCCTGCCCCTATACTTTCACAACTTGAGCAGCCCTCACTGGAAATTGTTATGGAACTACTTAATGCCTCACTTCAAGAGGCCTTGGTTCCGTCCGATTGGAAACATGCTATGGTCCTCCCATTACTGAAGAAGGCTAATGCTGATCCTGATCAGTCATCTAATTTCAGGCCCATTTCCCTACTTCCTATTTTTTCCAAAATTTTGGAAAAACATGTTAATTTGCAACTATCAAAATTTATTGAATCTTCGAACTTTTTACACCACTCCCAGTCTGGGTTCAGAGCGGGCTTTTCGACTGAGACGACTCTCCTTGGCGTTACCGAAATGCTGCGTCAACACTTAGATACTGATGACACGGTGGCCCTCATTTTGTTGGATTTGAGCGCCGCATTTGACACGGTTTCTCATACCGTGCTAATCAAATCCTTGCAGTCACTTGGCATTACCGGAACAGCACTTGGCTGGCTGACTTCATTTTTATCTAAACGAACCTTCCAAGTTTTTTCATCAAGTGCTTCTTCTAAAATTCTTTTTTCTCCCTATGGGGTACCTCAGGGATCAATTTTAAGTCCCCTTCTGTTCAATATCTATTTACAACCTTTGGCTGCGATTGCAGAGGAGGCTGGGTTGTCTCTTTTTTCTTACGCTGACGACACCCAAATAATTTTTTCCCTTTCTGCGGGAAATGTGCAAGGCCCCTCAACTCTCCAAATGGGCCTGAGCAACATTGCATCTTGGATGAGAGCTAATTTACTCAAGCTCAATGGTGAAAAAACGGAGGTCCTTATTTTTGGAAAAGATCAGGACCTTTGGGGCCCCCAACATTGGCCCAGCGAAATGGGACCCTTACCCTCGCCCACCGCTCAAGCCCGTAATTTGGGATTCATTATGGATAATAAATTATCCATGAAACAACATGCGGTAAAAACTGCAGCCACCTGCTTCACCATTTTAAAATGGTTGAAGAAAATCATTTGGATGCTCCCCAATGCTACTCAAAGGACGGTAGTCCAGGCGCTTGTTACATCTAGACTGGACTATGGAAATATTCTTCTTTGGGAGCAAATAAAGATGTGCTACGCAAGCTCCAAGTGGTGCAGAATTCTGCCGCTAGGTTACTTTATAAAATCCCTAGAATGACCTCAATCTCCAATGCTTTGAGAGATTTACATTGGCTTAAAGTGGAAAGTCGGACTAAGTTTAAAGCCCTGGATTATATGTTTAAGATTAAGATTGGGACTGCCCCTCAATACCTGCAAAATCTGGTTAGCCATTATCAGCCCTCTCGACTGTTACGCTCTACGACACAGGAATTATTCATGGTTCCCAGGATCAAACTCACAAGAATGGGAGGCCGTTCTTTTTCCTATCTTGGTCCTCTCTTGTGGAATTCTCTTCCCATAGCGATCCGCAAAGAAACACTTCACTTAAAATTTCGTAAATTAGTGAAAGCTTGGCTGTTTAATCAATAGTACTTACTCTTTCTTTATTTGTTGGTTCCTCTCGGTCTGCGCTGGGAAACCCTTTTTGGGTAGCTACGCGCATTACAAAATCAATTAACATAACATAACATAACATACACGAGACACCAGCGCGTGAGGCAGAGGGCGAGGATGGGTCTGGCGCGAGGCTGGAGAAGAAGGGGTATGCATGAGAGGTGAAGCTGCATGAGATGGCAGCACGTGAGGCAGAGAGCGAGGCTGGAGTCTGGCGCGCACCGCACGAGGCCGGGATCTGGCGCGAGGCTGGAGCCCTGGAGCGAGGGCGGTTGGGAGGGAGGGCGCTAGAGGGCCGCGTGGAGAGGACGAGACTCAGGGACGTGCAGGAGACACTGCGAGAGACGGCACAGCGGAGCGGGGATAACGGGAGGGAAAGGAGGGTGGGATAGAGGGAGGGGGAGGGGACAGCTGAGGTGCTGCGGTGATTCGGGCGAGAGAGAGGGGAGGGGGTGAAGAGGGCACGGGAACTGTAGGGGCGGAGGGGGGTAAAAGAGGCGGAAAAGACGATTGGGGGCACACAGCCTACTTGTATGTATATGAGGCTAGCACCGAGAGGGCCAGGGGAGGCGCTGGAAGGGTGGGCAGAGAGGGTCAGAGGAGGAGGGCTAAACGAAGGAGTCACGGAGAGGGACACACACCCGTGGGGGGCCATCCTGACCCTTGTAATGTAAATACCGAGGGAGAGTGGCTAGAGAGGAGGGAGAGCGAGAGAGGAGGCTGGAGAGAACGAGAGGGAAGGAGGTAGGGGCATACAGAAGAGGGGGGGGGGCGAAGGAGGCAGGGCCTGGGAGAGGCCAGGCTGTAGAGGCATGGAGAAGGAAGAGCAGGGCAGTGTGGAAGACCTAGGGGCAGAGACCAGGGGAGGCGGGGAGCTGAAGGTCTGTTGTGGATGGAACTGGCAGAGACATGTAGGCGGGTGGGAAGGAGGGTATGGGGCGTAGTGTGGCAGGTGAAGGTTGCGGACGGGGTAGAAGGTAGGAGCAGTGGTGGCAACGAGGAGGGCTGAAAGTTCAGGGGTAGAGGTCCGCCCCATTGAGCTAACCAACACAGGAGCTCCGTCTGTGAGACTCGGCAGCACATCTGGCCATGATGCTGCACGGCTCATCCGTACAGCGGAGGACTCATCAGCACACCCAGCCATCAGGACAGTAGGGATTCCCATAAAACCCTCCCACATACCTGGACATACCTTGGGCTCATCAGCATATCAGGGCATCATGCAAGACGTATCCATACAGCATAGGAAACCCAAGAGTCATCAGCACGCCCAGGTATGCAGTTAGACCCGTCAGTAGCACCGGTCGGGCTCTAAGAGGCATTAGTATAGCAGTGGACTGAGTAAAACTCATCAGCACTTCCAGACTCATCAGCTGGTAAATCGGCTGCGCCACGAGATTAACCAGCACAGCAGGGACACTGCGCGATATATCAGCAGAGCAGCCTGTGCTCCAAAAGTTTTTAACATTGTTAACACAACCCAGCCTTCCAGGAGGACTCATCAGCACATATGATGTTTCAGCTAGGTCCTTCGGTGGCAGGATATCGGATGTTGGCATGCGGTGCTGCCAATGCCATATTCATTAACGCACAAAAGCCACCCTGGGTCAACAAAAGTGAGCAAGATCAGTGGTTGGAGTGTGAGAGGAAAGATAGGGGGGGGATTCCTTTTTATAGGACGAATTCCACCACTCACCCAAGGGTGACATGCTTCATCATAGGGAACCTCCTCGCACTGCGAACCTGGTCGCAGTGCGGGCTACAACCCCCTCTCTGAGAGGGAGGAGCTCAGGGATGTTTTGATGATAAGGGACAGGAGGTATACTAAAACCTGTGATGAGCCTTGGAGTCGAGGGAGTGTGTGAGACTCAGACAAATAAAGTGTGGGTGAAGGTTTAAAACTGGCTACTTGGTGTGTGAATATCAATTTTATTTGGTACACCCAAGGGTCAGGGTTAAAAACAATTATGCCACCACGCCTGGAAAATTCAACCTAGCATGGTGAATGTGAAGTCGGGTCGACATGTTTCAGTCTAATTGCCCTCAAATCAGGTGCTATGGCTTTCTTCAGGACCTCATGGATGAAGTGAAAAAAGTGGGGTATGACACCAAATCAAACTTAGGATGGTGTACAAACGATGTTGCGACTGGCGAAACTGGCGTCAGTCGTATGAGGCTGGAGTTCAGCGGTGTCCCCAGAGATGGCGGGGACACAGTTACATACTCATCCTCGGCGCACACAAAGAGGTTTGTTATACCCTCTGCTCAAAGGCCGAAGGTGCCTCAGAGTGCGTCCTCGGACTGATCTTGCTCACTTTTGTTGACCCAGGGTGGCTTTTGTGTGTTACTAGTAATTTGTTGGGGAGCCGCCCCCTGCTGGTCGTTAAACCTCCTCAGGCCTCCTTTTGTGTTAAAAATGCCATATTCATTGCCAGGCAGCAGGCCAGTGTGCGCTGCCAGTAGCATTGCGCCAGGTGGTTTGAGGCGGGTCGAGTCTATCATGGGAATCGCCAGTATTGGACCCTGATACCGCAGAGGGGCATGGTGCGTTGCATTGCTCACTCTCTCGGCTTTGCAATCCAGGCACGCAGGTTATCGGTCCCGAGACCAAACAGTGTGTGGCATCCACCCTTATCCCCGCTGCCGTGCAGACCAGTTGCTTTGCCCCTTAGCCCCCCTCACAGAGTCGGGGCAGCAGCACCTGCTCCAGTCCAGGCGCCCCGAGGCAGTAGTCGATGAGCGGCTCAGCCAATCCCTGCAAGCGGTGCAATATAATCAGCCCCGCGGCCCTAGTCGCCACCACCCGGGGCTTCTACCATCTCACCTCCTATGCAGTGCAGGGACGCGCGCTGGGGGCCGCAGGCAGCGATATCATCAGCCCCCCCCCCTCCGGGTATCAGTTCTGGGGCTTGACGGCCGTGGCTGGGAGCCTCTATGGTCTCGCGGCCTTTGTTCTGATCGTAGTGTGGGACAGGCTCTGGCTGGCCCTCTCTGTTTGAGAGGCCTGAGATCTGCCCCTGAGCTGCACTGCACAGCAGCCCAAAACGTTTGAAGAACTGCTACGGCGACCTGCCTATTGTTTCAGAAACAACTCTGACTGTGACGTCTATTAATTACTTTGTACCACTTTGCAGGCCGAGCTCTAGCAGCTGAGCCAGAGCCCCATAGCCTGTCAGGAGGACCGCGCTGCCACTGCAGCTGTAACTGGTGCATTATAGCAGCCCCCAGCACTTGACAGCTGAGGCACTATAAGGCGTGACATTGCATTTCAGTGCGGTGATGCGGACCACCACACTGAAATGCGTGAGTCTAATGCCCGATGCGTGATTCTTGACAGGGCTGAATGCATTAATTCTTCTAGCCTGGATGACAGGGGGAGAGAGTGATGGTAGTAAAAGGGAGGGGGCGGCATTTTCCAATTCTCGCCTAGGGCAGCAAAACACCTAGAAACGGCCCTGGCCAGCAGGCTATCCAGACTTCGAATCTGACAGGGCAGAGAGTTCCATAACTTGGCTGCTAAGCAACGAAAGGACCGCCCCCTGGCCCGGAGACGGTTCACTCGAGGGATCACAGCCACTGTTGCCCCAAAGAGCGCAGCTGGCGTCCAGGAACGTAAGGTGCCAACAAGTTGGCCAAAAGCCCGGGAGACGCAAACTTAAGAATTTTAAAGGATAGGCAAAGAGCCTTAAATTCGATTCGCTTAGCCATGGGCAACCAATGTAATTGCCGGATAGCACCGGCTATAGAGCATCTGCGCGAGAGCCCCAACAGGGCTCTGGCGGCTGCATTTTGGACTCGCTGCAAGCGCACCACCTCAGCCTGATTAGCCCCAAGGAGGAGCGAGCTGGCGTAGTCAAGTCTAGAGAGTATCGCCGCCTGGACAATCAGCTGATGAGTGGGTGGATCAAAGAACCCCAGCAGGGGTCTAAGCCCACGAAGAAGGCCGAAACAAGTACCAGCTACCGTCTTGGTGTGATCCTGGAAGCTGAGGGTGGAGTCCATCCAGACCCCTAAGTTTTTAACCGCTGTCTTGGGGACAGGCGCACTACCAAGAGAGGTAGGCCACCATTGCTCACTCCACAGGCTCCTATCTTTCCCCACCAGCAACACCTCGGTTTTATTGGCGTTAAGCTGGAGGCAGTTGGAGGTCATCCACTCCGCGACTGCCGCAAGACCACTTCTAAACTTGGAAGCGTCCTGCATAGAGTCGTCGGAGAGGGCCACCACCAACTGCGTGTCGTCAGCATAGGAGACCATAGTGAGGCCTTTGTCCCGAGCCACCGTAGCAAGGGGTTGAACGTACAGGTTAAAAAGTACCGGACTCAGAGCGGAACCCTGAGGCACCCCCTGCCTGATGCACTGGACATGGGAGAGAAACGGGGGGGCAGTCACTTGGAATGTTCTCCCTGACAGGAAAGATTTAAACCATTCCAAGGCTAAGCCAACAACACCCGCGTCCTCCAGACGCCGTAAGAGAATCTTATGGGCAACCGTGTCAAATGCGGCACTGAGATCGAGCAATATCAATGCTGCAGTGTGCCCTGTGTCCAGAATGGTCCGCAGATGCTCGGTAACAGCCAAGAGCGCAGTCTCTGTACTGTGTCCAGGGCGGAAGCCATTCTGGGAGGGGTCCAGGGTGCCATTACTATTAAGGAACCCTGTTAGGATGTTATTCACATGAGCCTCAGCGATCTTGGCTACCCAAGGTAGAAGGGATATGGGGCGACAATTTTCCAGCTTAGCTGGGTCCAGCGAAGGTTTTTTCAGTAGTGGAACCACCATGGCCTGCTTCCAAGTCACAGGGACCACGGCAGTAGAAACATATGAGTTAACGACCTGGCACAAAGGAGCCAAGAGCACAGAAAGGGAGTCCCTGAACTGGGCTGGCTTCAAAGGATCAACCGGGGAGCCCGATTTAACTTTACCACTCAACAGTAAGAGCTCTTCCTGTGAGATGGGAGAGATAGCCTCCAAAAGATGAGAAGGAGGAGGCCCGTGAGGAGCCATGAGAGATGGAGGCAACAAAGAGAAAGACCTATAGTTTCTACCTTCTTCACAAAGAAGGTCGCCAGGTCTTCACAGTGTTGCTCAGAGCTAATCACGGAAGCAGTAGAGTTTTTTCTGACTCTGAGATCCTTAAGTATTTTAAAAATACTCTTAGCCGGATTGTGGCTAAGCTTGATTTCATTAGCAAAATAGGCTACCCGGACAGAGTGTAAAGTCCTATGGTAGCTTTTAATTGCAGCCTGGTAGCAAGCTTTAGCCCCAAGGTCATAATCCTTTCTCCAGGTACGCTCCAACTTTTTACAAGATTTACTGATAGCGGCCAGAGAAACGTTGAACCAAGGGTTGGAATCAAAATTACGGCCCTTAGACCATTTAGCAGGGATGAGAGAATCAAGAGCTTGAAGAATCCAGTTGCATAGTGATCTATAAGACATATCAGGATCACTATGCAATTGAGGAGGGTGGGCAGAGAGAAGAGCATGAAAATCCTCAAGCTTCAGTTTACGCCAGGGGCGTTTAAAAGAGGATGTTTGAGAAGCTCTATGCAAAGGCTCGAAAATCGGAAAAGACATCGAAACCAGATAGTGGTCCGACCAACATACAGGACTAGGTGTCTCAACAGAAGCAAAGGGAATGTTAGAAAAGACAGGGTCCAGTAAGTGACCGGCAGTATGAGTGGCGCCTGAGACCAATTGCGTTAATTGGCAGGCTGCCAGGTCTGCGAGCAAACTACTGACTTCATTGTCATGATGGAGGTCAAAATGCAAGTTAAGATCACACAAAATACTAAAATTAGCTGCGCTCATAGCCAGAGTGCTAGTAACATCAATGAGGGCAGATTTAAACTCCTTAGCTGGCCCAGGAGGGCGATAAACTAACAACCCTGACATAGTAGAATGAGCGCTAAAAGTAATGCTAAAACGAGCGCACTCGCAACCCTCCACCAATTCTTTTACAAAGGAGCAGGTGTAACACGACTTGAAAATAACCGCAATGCCGCCCCCTCTGGACACCCTATTAAGGGTCAGAATGCTATAACCTAGAGGAAGCGCAAGGCCCGGTTCTGCCACCATATCATCACTGAGCCAGGTTTCAGTAAGAAAAAAGGCATCCGGGGATTCGTCCTAAACCAGGTCATAAATGTCCAGATAATGTTTAGCCAAAGAGCGAACATTAAGATAAAAGATTTTCATAGATGACCTGGACAGAGGGGGAGAGGGTGGGGCGGGTGAGGGCGGGTATGAGTTAAACCCACAGCCACGACAGCAAAAAGGCCATCAATATATCAATCTGTCCCAAAGTCTTCTTCGCGACAAACTGTCCAATCCCTGCTCAGATTAAACTCCCATTCGTCTGTTTTTCTCATACCGGGAACATGCTGCCTTCCTTAAAGTTTACAACTCTCCCCTGAACCAAGGTTTACTCACAACTCAGGTAGCTCGATATATGTGCAAAATGAGTAGTACCTCTCTTGTGTCAATGTAGAAGCACATTGAAGCCTATATTATTATGTTTAGTCCAACTACAAATGTATTTAAGTATGTGAACATTCACAATATTGTTACTTACAGAGAATGCTGGACATAAATTGGCTTAGGTTAGCCTCAAAGTACGTTATGCATAAGAAAGCCTCTTGAAGTTCTGACTTAATTATCCAAGGAGAGGATTAAAGGTCAGAAGCATCTCCTGTGGTGACTCCAAAGTGTGAGAAGACAAATAAGGACGTGGAAAGGTTAGCCTAATGCTAAATAGGCACCAAGAAAAGGGGCTGGTCAAATGCTTTATCCGCATTTGTAGTAAGTCTCATCATCACACGGGGTGGCACATGGGAACACGAGGCACCCTCATTTGAATACCTATGGCTGTCTTAAGTAGCTAATCTGTTTCCTCAGAGTTGGCACCGAGATGCACCAACTCTTGAGTTGCTACACCTATGAGGTACGCTTTAAACACACACAGACATATCAATAACGTGTCGATTGTGCTATTGTATTGTTGATTGCCTATTCACTAAGCAACCTTAAACAGCAAAGTAAACATACTACAATTGAGTTACTTACAATTCTTCCTGCCGGTACCTCAAATCATCAAATGGGTAAGTGGCTCCAAATGTTACAGCAACAATAACAGCTGGTCCACCTGAGAACAGAATTAAAAAATGAGGTTAAAATGAAAATATTAAATGGAAAAATGAATTAAAGAATGAAATTTAATAAATGAAACTTTAGTTATTTATATCTAATGGGAAGCCTACCCTGTAGAGCATTTCCCTAGTAGAGAATGTTATCTAATTATGCAACCTGTATATGAAAAGCAACAGTAAGGCACAAAACTAAAACTTACTACTTGCTATTGTATATTTGCTTTGGTGTGAGGTATAGCCAACGACCGATGGAGCAAGATGTGTTTTGTCTCAGCTCCTCCATCGCTGCCCCACTTTCATGATTATCCTCAAAACGCTCGTTTACTGGTGGTCAGGCAGCGGAGAGCAGTTGGCAGCAAATGACACCAAGCTCTTCGTGAGGAGTGGGGTTGAGGCCACATGGAGGCACACCATCTGGAAGCAAACTTCTAGAATGTGAACTGTGCCACTTCTTCCAAGATGTCTCTTGCTTGACTATAGTGGGGGAGTGTGGACGGGGGGCACATCTGTGGCCCATCTAAGTTAAGTAACCCTTGTGGGGCATGACGGAGATGCTACCGGGACAGAGGTGCAAAGTATTTGGCCTAGATTAGTGAGGAGGGACTCCAGCACTGACTGCTTCCTTTTTGTGATGGGATTGGGCCGTGTCCCAGGCCTCCTCTTGTGTGGCCAAATTTCAGCCCTTGGTGGCAGAGGAGGAGGTGGAACAGTCAAGGTCCACAATTAGGGAGTAGGTGGGGACAAGAATGGGATACAGGGAAACAGTATGAGGGACACCAGCCCTCCAACAAGGACTCAGTAGTAACAAAGATATGGGTGGCGACCACAAGCCCACCCTTCCAGAACCCAAGATGATAGGTCGTATAGCGCTGGAGCTGTGGAATGTTGCGTCGAGCATTTTAATGCAGATGCTAACTAGGGGGAAATCCTGCCTGCCATCTCATGAACATAGCAGTCCGAGCTCTGTGGTTGGAGTTGAGTCGCATGAAGTTCTAGGGCTCATTTGAAGAGGGCAAACCGTAATGTACTTAGCCCCAGGTGGGACCCTGCTGGGTTACAAACTTTTGCTGATCAAGGCTCTGAGTGATGTATTGGTCCCCTATATCAAATTAAAGCGGTCACTTTCTAGTTGCTTGTGGTTGGCTTACTTGGGTAGCAGCAGTGCAGACAACAACAAGTGTTTAGTATTCCCAGTAAATACTGAAAGAGAGGAACTGATATTGATCCAACGGGCACCAGCCGCTGAGCCTTTCCATTACTGAGTGCCCCTGATTTGGAGGGAGGGTTTCACTAACAGACACCTCTGGTGGCCGAGCATCATATAAAGGCTAGTCGGTGGTCAGACCACGATTGGCAAGCTGAAGCAAGCTAAGCCTCCAGCTTCACATCATGACTTACTGCGCCTGCAGAATGCTAGACCCCATGGAAGGCGAGCCAGCCCTGATTAGTCTCAGTTTCACCAAGACAAGCTGAATTATATTGTGAGTGCTGTTCGTGAAAATCATAAGACACTGCAGATGAAAATTGACACTACATTTGAGTATCCTAAGGAGCGGCCAAACAAAAACAATCGGGTAGAGTTACAGACACCAAATTACAAGTGGCAAAGCTACAACCTAAGATCTCACAACTGCAAACTCAAATTGAAGACCTGGAGGAGATTATGAGACTGCTGAAGTATCATACAGAAGATGCCGAAGGTGGTTCAAAGTGTACAGATTGTGGGGTTACCCGCAGAGGCTGAAAGTCCAACCTCAAGCTATTTTGAAAGATTGGTTCAGTAATCATATGCCTTCAATGGGGTTGTTCAATTTTTTGACAGTAGTCTGGGCTCACATGATGCCTCCTCCTTCGCCTGGATTTCCACCATGCCCACGGGTGACCCAGCTGCGAAATTGTAGAGACTGTGCTTCAGAGGGCCTTACTATGTGGTCCCTTCATGGCTGACAACAACTGGGTCCGAATTTCTTTCTGACTGTATCATGGCAGTGCTGCATAAGGTGTAGCTCAGTTTTGGAAGTAAAGAATATGCTCCATAAGCGTGGCCTGAAATATATGTTATTTGTTCAAGATAATTTGTAAATTCTTGATGGAGAAAAGGTTAATTTCTTCAAGGACCCAGAGGCATCCCAGAACTTGGTTAAAAAATGGGATGCCATAAATAGAACGACCTGGGGAGGATCAAGGCGCTCAACAACAGCGCAGAAGCTGGAACTAGAGACGGCCAAAAAGAACTAGAAAACGAATAGGAGCTCAAAGAGGGTGGCAGATGTGGCAGTAGCGGGGAACCATATGAATCTATAGCTTCTAAACTCTTGAGTGACTCAGAAGCCACGGATCCCATCGCTAGTTCTGATACAGAAGGTGCAGAAACTAACCAGTACATGGTGCCTTTAGTTACATCCATGACTTCAGACGAAACGGTACGAAAATGAATGCTGCTTAAGCTGGAAGTGGGTACAGATCACCACGCTGACACATTATGTGAATTAATGGCCCAGTTGTGGGGAGCCGCTGACTCACTGGCAAGCAATGCAGCATTGGATCCGGGTGGTCCGAAGCTGAGGTGCTGATCTACACTTTCCTTGCCACACAATCCCGATCTGTGAGACCGAATGTGGGGGTATTCAATTAGAACTTATGTTTTGTTTGGGAAGGTCCATGTTCTGGTCTTGTCATTAGGGGAATTTGTTAAGGGAAGTTTCTGGCCTTCAAGAGTCCACGTGGTTCACTGTTGCATCCCAATCGTGGACAATGGAAGATGGGGGCACTATGGTAGGGTCCATGATATTTTGTTAATGTCAGAAATACCTAATGAACTGCAAGGTGGCATGTTTACTGTGGTGCTCGGTGACGAAGGAAGACCCGTAACTGGAGGGTGGCACAGGGTGTTGATCCTTGCGATAATCGAGACCATGACCCAGCCTAGTCATATTAAAATTCTCTCATGGAATGTTAAAGCAATCTTGAATTTGAGGAAGCACCACAACGTACTGTCACACTTGAAGCAAACTGGGGAAAATTAACTTTCGTGAAATACCTGAAAGAAATGATGTATGACATTAGAGACCATCAAAATGTATTCACTGTGTGGGGTCGTTACTTCAGTTGTGAGAGCTGATACCGTTGATAGTTAATTAGCACCCCTAGCAACAACTGCAGGCATGAAATATGCTGCTGACACGAAAAAATGGCTTACACACTGGGGTGTTATGGTATTTGTGAATATAGAGTCACCATTAAATCTGGGTACACTCATTCTACTCCCAAGTACACAGCTTCCACATGAGGATAAATAAATGCCTTGCTCTATTAAGCAAGATAAAGAACCTGATAGATATTAAAAATCTCTGCAAAAAAATACCAATTTACAATTTCATTATATAAACCAACATGAGGGAAACCACTGTCATGCATTCCGTCATAGTCAGCTCCTGCAAGATGCAGCTTTTAGCTGCACCATTAGACATAAAATTAACTATTATTTTCATGCGAACAAGGGTTTGGTAGTGGGCCTCATGCATGACTGGGAAGCCTTCAAAGTAATAGTGAAGGAAATATGCATTAAGACAGTAAAAGGGGTGTGGAAGACCTGAAAGGGTACATGAGACTTTACTGAGAGATTTGACTGAGCACAAAGACAATAAGAAACAGATTGAGACATGATAAGCACATTACTTGACACATGACGCCAACCATGTGTTAGATAAAATTTACGTGCTGTATCTATGGACGGACTACCGCAGACTTGAGGAACATTCACACATAAAGAGAATTCATGAGTAGGCAGACAGTTATGAGGAGTTACCAGATGGGCAGCTCTACTCAGAACAGCCGCCTAGAACTGACAGCTGTACAGGACCCAAACAGCATGTTAGGGCATTCACAAATTTGTAAATAAACAAAAGCCTCTAAGACATGTACACACTCATGTGTATAATTTCTCGCATGTCCAACGTGGACTGTTTACATGAATACCTGAAAACAACAGGTATTCAAAAATGACCCCCCAACTGAGAGCTACACAAAGCACCACCTATTCCATAAGATTGGGAAGCAATTCTGGTGATGGGGCGAAAGAAAACACATTGCCTGCATGGCCCACCACCTGAATGTTAAGACACATACAGCACACAGTTAATAACCCAAGTGTTGTCTCTGTATAATGATGTAAGAGACCTGCAGGAATTGCCACGGACCACTACAGAGGTGGTAATAGTGGTGCTGCCCTAGCCAGTGAATGACCCACTAAAGTGAGGATCATATAGGACACTTTCATTGCTGAACTACAAAGTATTGGGGATGTTAATTACTGAGAAATCACATCTCTGTCCACCTGACCACAGTGTCTTTGTACCAGGGGGTAGCATGTCCTTCAATCTTAGATGACTGTTGCACATTATATTAGTACATCCTATGGATGATCCTATTGCCATTGTTTCCTCTCTTTAGAGGGAGAAGGCATTTGACTCCTTGAGCTGGGCATACCCATATGTCATCCTAGATAAGTCAGGACATTAGCCACAAATGTTGAGCTGGATAACTAGTACACTAAGGCAGTACCTAGAGTCTGAATGAGACCCCTGAATGGTTCTTGGCTCTATTTGCTTTGGCAACGGAACCATTGACTTGCTACTTTAGTATATTTAGTTTCAATAGAGGTATCAATGTGTTTGGAGGCCATCAGATCATTATTCGCATGATGGACTATTTTACATCAGGAACCAATCACAACACTTGACAACCAATCATGGAAATGGTGGACAGCTTCAGACAATTACTACGCCTATGAATGAACTGGGACAAATCTTTCCTTTTCCAAACGAGGCAGACTTCTATTTGCAAAATGATGTCAATTAATCCAACCCCAGTGAAATGGTCACCTTCTATGTTTTGATACCTGGGAATAGAAATATATACCAATCTCAAGCTATCCATTTACAAACGAACATCCATAAAGCAATGATTTGAGACTCCATGACATTCTGAAGAGGTCTGCCACCATCAGTTATGGGTGGAGTTGCTCTCACCAAAATGGTGATGTTCCTAAGACTGTACTTTGCCAATATTCCACTTATCTTAATCCAAGGGTACTATAAAGAACTTACTTGTCTCGAGCTCTATAAGGGAATTAGGAACAGAGTCACCCTTGATAAATTACATCATCCCTTAACTAAAGAGGGCTTAGGGAGCCCAGAATGTGAAATGTAAGATCTGGTGGCCCAGACACACTTTGCGGGCCTTTAAAGAGAAAAATGTAAACCTCTATAAGCCCTATATTCATATACTGAGACTAAGCCACTGTCTTTGCTGGGAGACAGTAAGACAGTTCATAATCTGGCACATCTGGTGAAAGTAGCCATAACATCTGGAATGCATATCAGAAGAGGTTGGGTTTGAAAACAATTTATGTCCAGGTGATCTTGTTCTCAATGCTTACTCAGATTCAGAACAATGGCTAACAAGCTAAACAAGGGGATTTGGAGGAATGCCTCCAAGCCATTTTTCTGCACTTTACTTGTAATGTGGTGGCTTTACCTTAACAAGGCACAGTCTTGTTGTAGGTACATATAAACTTATATATCTGAATACCAAGCCATTACCCCCTGATCTACGTCCTCCTCATCCCAGTCCTAACATAATGAAGCTAATGAGGATTTACCAAGTTTAATAAATTTGCACTGGCTTGAGGGTTTGGGGGTGAGTAGAGGTGAAAGGAGGTGAGGGTGATTTGTGGGTTGAGGGATCGGTAGAAGTAAAGGTAGGGGAGGGTGATTTGAGGGTTGAGGGCTGGGTATAAAGGGCGATGAAGTGACTTGAGAGTCCAGGGGTGGGTAGAGATAAAAAGAGGTGAAGGAGACTTGAGGTTTCAGGGATGAATAGAGGTAAAGGGAGGTGAGGGTGCTTGAGGGTGCAGGAGATGGTAGGGGTAAAGGGAGGTGAGGTTGATTTGAGGGCTCAGGGGTGGGTAGAGGTAATAGGAATTGAGGGCAACTTGAGGGTTCAGCGGTGGAAGAGGTAAAGGTAGGTGAGGATGAATTGAGGTTTCAGGCGTGGGCAGAGGTATAGCGAGGTGAGGGTGACTTGAGGATTCAGGGATGGGTAGAGGTAAAGGAAGGTGAGGGTGACTTGAGGGTTCAGGGGTGGATAGAGGTAAAGGGAGCTGAGGATGACTTAAGGGTTGATGTGTGTGTAGAAGTAAGTGAAGGTGAGAGTGACTTGATGGTTCATGGTTGGGTAGAGGTAAAGGGAGGTGAGGGCTCCTTGAAGGTTCAGGGGTGGGTAGAGGTAAAGGGAGGTGAGCTTGACTTGAGGATTGAGGAGTGGGTACATGTAAAGGAAGGTGAGGGTGACATAAGGGCTCAGGGGTGAGTAGATGTAAGGAAAGGGCTATTTTTCATGATCACCACCAAAGGTTTGGACTGATGCTGCTAGTTTTTTGACTCTGAGAGTGCCCTGTGGCCTGCTATCGAGACCTCAGTGCTAGTGTCTGACTCTCCAAAGTGTATGTTTGATTGGCTTATACCACATTGGCATAAGTTAAGTTACTGATAAGTCCCTAGTATATAGTACCAGGAGTACCCAGGGCTTGTAAGTTAAAGTGTCCCTCATGGACTTTAACACTTGTTGTGCCATCATGAGCGTGGCAACGTAAATGCATGTCTCCCAGCTTGCCACTGCAGACTGGCAGAGCAGTTTTTAACTGCTAATTCAACTTTGCCATTTACAGCAATGGCAAAGCCGAAACCTTGTTTTTTAATGTATATATGTCACCCCAAGGTAGGCCTATTGAGCACTAAGGCAGGGTGCTGTATATTAAACAGTAGGATATGTGTTTTTATGTGTCCTGACAGTAAAAAACGCAAATTGTCGTTCTTACTGTAGAAAAGCGAGTGCAGGTTTACATGCTGACAACTCAAATGTGCTGACTTCTGAATGTGACTACTAAAGTTGGTACTTCAAGGTATCAGAAGAATAGTTGTATTAAACCAGACTTGATGCCCAAGTCGAATTTAATATAACTTTTGAGAAAAAGGCAACTTTAGAAAGTTGCCACTTTGTTGCCCAAGTTTTCCGGTGGCCATTAGGAGATGCTAGCCATAAGACATCCTTCTGACCTCCTGGGAAGACATGTGAACAACTCCCAGGAAAGGACACAATAGAGGCCTGCTGCTGGAAGAGGTGTTACCTCTCCTTGGCAGGAAGCCACAGGGTGTGTGAGCCCAAAAGGTGAGCTTCAAGGGGGAAGCCGCATTTAAAGGGAAAATGGTGGACATACATGAGAGGGGCTGCTCTTTTGTTCTGGTAGACATGTTGGCATTGGGGACAGAGAGGGAAAAAAAGTTGCCAAACTGATTTTCCCATGGGCGTGTGTAGCGTCCTCACCAGCCCGGATACATGCAAATGATCATGTCACACACGGAGCCCGGTATTACACGTCTTTATTCTTCAGAGTGTAACGGTTAACTGCCCGTACTACGTCATGAATTTCTTAACCACACCCAATCACTTACGTCACTCTTCTGCGTAGTCCATCAGGGACCAGAGGGGTCCCATTATCTCTAATATTCACAACACTTTATTTTCCCCTTGCTAAATAAAAAGTACACAAATAGAAATACATTTATACATTATAACTCCTCAATATGTTTTCGAGGTGCTCGAATCAAACTTCCAGATCTGGTTGCATGAGGTTGAGGAGACCCAGAAATCATAGGAGAGGCATCCGCAGCTGGCACAGGTGACACAGGCACAGGTGCAGACTTTGGGCCCTCCTGACTCCCAGATGGAAGGGTCTTACTCTGAACATCTGGAGTCAACGAACCTCAAGGCAGGTTTTTGAAATAAGAAGAATCTCTTGTGATGGACTTTCCAGGACGATGAGCAGCCACCATGTGTCCTTTGCTAGTCACAAGCCTCAGTGGGTCAGCATCAAAAGGAACATTCCGTTTCTGCCTGACAATGACTTGGTATCCTCTTTTGAACACAGTACTCTGAGCACCACAGCATTGATCCACACAGGTCTTCATTTTGCGTTTGTGAGACGAATCAGTAGTGCAATGCTTATCAAGATCAATAGACCTTTCAGTGGTCCATTTTCGCAATTTAGTTCCCATGGTTCTCTCAACCATTAAGGTGGCAGGGCTTTCACCTGTGGTAGAATGGGGAGTTTACCTATATGCACGAAGAGTAGAGAGAAGAACTGATTTGAGTTCAAGTCTTTCCAGTGCAACATGCTGAACGGTCTTCTTGAGGGTGCTCATAAATCATTCGCCAACAGCAGTTGCCTGGGGCCAGAGAGGTGTGCTTTTCTGATTCTTGACATTAAGGTGAGTGAGAAAATCTTTAAATTCGCGACTGTTGAAAGGCGGGACATTGTCAGATTTCAAAATCGAAGGAACACCCTGTGTTGCAAAAATACTTTTGAATCTCTCAATGACTCTGTCGTGTGTAGCTGAAGACAGATCTTCCACAAGTGGAAAACTGGAGTATTCATTAAGAACTACTAGTAGATGATGACCATTGTCAAGTGGCCCAAATAAATCAATTGCAATCTTCTCTCATGCATGCTCAGGAAGAGTATTAGCAAATCTCTTTCAGTGCTTGTGGCAGCAATGGTTTGTTCCACTTATATGGCAGCAGGGGTACTGGATTTTATGATGAAGTTAACATAAGCATCAGTCACTTTAGAAGTGGTGCCATGATTGGTACACGTGAGAAGTAGTCATCAGGGTTTTGATCTTTTCCTGGATTAAGCACAATCGTATAATCATACTCCTGCAGTCGCAACCCCCACCTCTCAATGCAAGGAGAAATCTTGGCTTTGGGATTGCTGAAGATGGTGAGTAATGCTTGGTGGTCGATGACAACCATGAAGTGCTTTCTATACAAGAACACATGAAAATGATCACAAGCCCACACCACAGCAAGGCTCTTTTTTTCAGGTTGTGAGTAAGCACGTTCCGTCGGTGACAAAATCCTGCTAGCATAAGCCACACTACGTCTTGGTGCATGGACAAGTATGGCACCTAACCCCACTGGGATGGCATCAACAATAATCTCCATTTGTAATTTTGGATCAAAGTATGCCATTTCAGTGGCATTGTCAATCGCGTGTTTGATTTTCTTGAAGCTTTGTTCACATTCACTTGACCATTGAAATGGAACATTTCATTTTGTTAAGTCTCTAAATGAGGCACTTACAGTGGCAAAATCATGTATGTACCTTGAACAGTAACTGGCCATACCAAGGAAGGATCACAGGATAGTTACATCTTGTGGGGGAGAAGTGTATGATAAAGCTTGCACTTTATTTGGATCTGAAGTCATTCCCCCATCAGAAAAGATATGACCAAAGAACTTGGGTTTTGTTTTATGGAACTCACATTTTTCTGCATTTAAAGTGAGACATGCATCAGCAAGTATACAACACACTTGGGTAAGAGCTTTAACGTGTTCCTTTCGTGTGGCCCCAAAAACCAGCATGTCATCACTTTAATTGAAAGCATTTGTGACTGGCTGTATTATGCGACAAATGACATCCTGAAAGAGTTCTGCAGCGTATGACACTCCGAAACGTAGTCTTTTATATCTAAAAAAAAACAACATGAGTCAAAAAGGTAGTAATGTACCTGCAATTTTCTTCCAGTTCGAGTTGGTGATACCCTTTATTCAAATCAAGGCAGGAAAAGACTTTGGCTCCATTCAGCTGCGTAATAATGTCAGTAATGTGCGGACCTGGATGTTGTTCTCTTTTGATCGCCTTGCTAGCTTGGCGCATATCAACGTAGATGCGCACAGCTCCTCTACTATCCTTCTTAGGCACTACCACTATAGGTGACACCCATGGCATCAGACTAGTGGATCGCTCAATGATGTCATGCTTTAATAGCGTCTCAAGTTCTTTCTCAATAGCCTCTTGTAAATGAAACGCATTTCCACAATGTCGTTGAGCAATGGGATGAATGTCCTCATTTATGTGAAGGTGCACTTTCATTGTCTTAAGTCTTTCTAGTCCATGAAACAAGGTTGGAAACTGAATCACTATCTCATGATAGGCATTGACGTTGTAGTTTACAGAAATCAGTCGCATGTCAGCAGCAGTGCTGAAACTGAGTAAACATGCAATCGATGAAGTGCCTGGCAGGAAATGAATTGGTGATTGGACTTTCGTCTTTTTATGCTTCACAGTTGCTATAAATAAACCTTGACTTTGCAGTGGTGTCAAAGCAGCCCATGTATACACTTTGGTTTTCGACGGGGTTAACCGGGGTACTGTAGACAGTTCATTGTACTTTTCCGCTGGCATAATATTAAAAGGTATGGAGAACCCATTCATCTTCAGAGTGATTTTGGGACAGTGTCCAATGAATTTCGCACTTTCACTTGTCGATCTCGCTTCGACCAGCATTCTTCCTTGCAAGAAGCTAATCCTACATGCACATGTTGGCCAGTGGTCGACATTGGCATCACACACCCATCTTTCTCACTGTCACTAGAAAATGACAAAGGTTTAGACAAGGAATTTGACGACAATCGCCATTGCTCAGTTTCTTCTTGCCTCAACTAATGTTGCATCTTGGCCTTGTGGGTGTGGAGGGAACGTCTCTGGAACTTTCTGGCAGCCATTTTGTGTTCTCGACGTGAGGCACTTGATCTTTCGTTCACTTTGTGAACTAATACAAAATGGTTCTTTTTCCTGCACCCTTTGCATAGCTGTCCAATTGTGGAACCGTTACCTTCATGTGGAAAGGAGAATCCAAATTAAAAACACAACTTCTTTTTCTTAGGAGACATTACTTTGTGGCCTTCTGCCTTTTATTTCAGCTTACGTTTCACACTCAACACTGATTCATTTTGGGCCGGCATTCATGATAGCGGCTTGCCTGTCAGCTCTTTCATCTGCTCTAGCAGCCATGAGTACTTACTCCAAACTGAGTGTCTCTTTCAGAATTTGTCGTCTGAAGGAATCAGAGAGACAATCATCTATTACCCTGAGATGCATGGCCTCTTCATCATTGAACTAATTGAACTTGCAATGCTTTATGAGTGAATCAAGTCTTTCTACAAACTCATCCATCATTTCATCAGCTTTCTGCCCTTCCTGACTGAAAATGTACCTTTCATACCCGACATTCGGCACTGGATTGAACTTGATGTTTAACACCTCTTTGATTTGATGGTACATCATTTCATCACTGTGTGGTATTTTCTTTATCACTTCCTTTACTCCTTCACCGCCAAATTCTTTAGATACTTAATATTCTTTTTGTTATTTGCTTCTTCCAGCACATCATATCATCAAAGGATTCGATCCAGGCAGTTCATCTGTCGCCAATATTCTGCTTTTTGGTGGCATCAAAGGGAAGCTGTGGTTTTAGGAATGCGGCATGTGGCAGCATCATTACCTGTGGAACTTCCTGATGTTGGACTGGCACCTTTGTTAAGCACTAGCTCTGTGCTAACATTTGGGCCTTCGCGCCCGCTCTCTGGTTGTGAGGCGCCGTCTTCTTCTTTGGCGATTAGTAGCAGCTTTGTTTCTTGCACATGATCTTCCCCACTCTCACCTCTTTGCATGGTAACTGGTTTCTACTGCCTTTAGCGTTTCCTTGCGTTTGAAATGTTTCCACTTTTAGCCCTTCCTTGTACTTGACAATCACTGCCTTCGGCGCTTCTCTGTACCACGTTGTCGCTGCCTTTAGCATTGTCGTACTGTTTGAATCACAGCTCTTTGTTAGGCTGTGGCGCAGTATCTCCTGTCTCAACTTTGCCAATCAATTTCTAGCCAACGACAAACTTTCTGTAAAGCCTTCACTTTATTCACAGGCCTTTCACTGGTCGGAGTGACGCTTTGACTCCACATACTCCAACCGTCAATTTTTCACTTTGACTGAGGCACACCTGGCATGCAAAAGCAGTTTGCTGGACCAAGGCAAATTCTCTGGTAGAGCACTCTCAGTTATTCGGGTTGCGGGGTTTACGTAATCCCCTATCTCATCGCCAGTTATAGCTTACTCCCCAGCCATGGTACATGCAAATGATCATGCCACACATGGAGCTCTGTATTATGCATCTTTATTCTTCTGAGTTTAACCGTTAACTGCCTGTAAGTCATGAATTTCTTAACCACACCAAATCACTTATGTTACTCTTGTACAGAGTCCGTCAGGGACCAGAGGGGTCCTGCTTTCGCTAATATGCATAACACTACAGAGTGTAGTCCTCAGGTAGCCACACCTCTAGGCTACCAAGTTCAACAAATCGAGAGAGGGGTCCTGCCATCTTGAGGGTGGGCAGAATGTTGCACTCTGGGATAGCTAAATGCCAGACTCTGCCGGAAGTCATTATTAGGCAGGAGGGGACCTGGTAGCCTATGGCTAGTAGTCACCATATCCCCGAGGGCAAGTTGTGGGGATAAAAGTGACACCCCTGAAACCGAGACCTCAGATCATGTCTGCACTGGAGAGAGGACCCATTAAGGACTACCCTGCTCTTCCCTGGGTCCAAAGAGAGGCTGCATCAAAAACTGGATAGCGCCTGCTGATCCTCGGCTAGCAAAGAGCGGTCTTTTGTACCCTGCTCAAGGAAAATTTGTTTCCGAGCCCCAGAAGAGGTGAACTCCAAGACTCAGTTGGCTGACTTCCTGTTACAGGTCCAGGGCCACAAAAGCTAAAGAAGCCGCTTTGGTCAAGATTGTAGTCACAATCACTTGATCGCTGCTGTCTGCTGAAGTGCAGCCTGGGAACCTGATGCCTGAAAATCAAATGTTGCACCCGAGTCTGCTGGACACGGGAGAGTTGTCAAAGTGCACTTTGGTCGACAAGGACAGACACTGGGCAGACACAGTTGAAGGAAACCGCTGGTTTCGCTATGACCAGAGACCAGTGGCAACTGTTTTTTAGCTGGACTTCACCTGGACTTCTAGGTACATCGACCTCTGTGGCAAAAGTCACCCCACCGTGTTATTGGACTGAAGGGTGGCCCCAGGAAGACCCCCATTAACGAGAGCAGCATCCTCACTATCTTCAGAATCCTGTATCCCTTACGTCAGGACCGCTCCATTGATGCTTAAGGGGATTCGCCCATTGTTAGACTTTGCTTTTTCTGCGGGCTCACCCCCAGACTTTTATTTTTTAGCTTCCAGTTTTTTACCCTGTTTTGTTGGTTTTAGGACTCTGGGCACTTTACCATTGCTATTCAGTGCTAAAGTGCATATGCTCTCCATGTAAATTGTGTTTATGGATTGGTGTTTCAATGATTGGCTCATTTGATTTACTACTAAATCCCTAGTAAAGTGCACTGTGTGTGCCCAGGGCTTGTACATCAAATGCTGCTAGTGGGCCTGCAGCACTGATTGTGCCACCCACACAAGCAGCCTTTCAAAAGTGTCTCAGACCTGCCACTGCAGTTTTTACTACCATGTCGACCTGGCAAGTGCCCCCACTTGCCAGACCCTAACCTTCCCTTTTCTTACATGTAAGGCATCCCTCAGGTAGACCCAAGGTACCCCCATGGGCAGGGTGCAGTATATGTGAAAGGTAGGACATGTCCTGGTGTGTATGACATGTCCTGATAGTGAAATACTGCCAATTTAATTTTTCACTATTGACAGGCTATCTGTCCCATAGGCTAAAATGTGAGTTGCTTTGTAACATCTTACAAGCCTAACGTTCCATTGGGACAAGATAGGGAAATACAGTTTAGTATGCCTGAACTCAGGATTTAAAAATACATCTTTTATTAAAGATGATTTTTATATTATGTGTTTGAAAATACAACTTTTAGAAAGTGGGTATTTTCTTGCCTAACCATTCTGTGTCCCTCTGCTGGTTTATGTATTGACTGGGACTGGGGATGTGCATTCCCTGTAGACAGCCACAAGGGGGGTTGAGGTGTGTCCTGCCTTTCCTGGGTGACTCATAGTTGGGCTGAATAGGTTTGGTCTACATTTAGAGTGGTGGGAGGAGTTTTCACTGGCTCTTGAATAGGCAGGGTCTCCTCTGCACAATGCTGTCTCCACCTCCTGTAGTGAAGCTGGGCTAGAGAGGGCAGAACTGGTTTGGACTGGGCTCAGAGACTCTTGTCACAAAGAGAACAAAGGGAAAATGTGTTATAAATATTGGGGCCCTGACCCCAGGACTTTAGAACTCTTTTGGATCATGGAACCTGCCAAGAAGAAGACATGGAGAAGCTGTGAGGAGAAACTACCACTTTGTTGTGTGCTTTGCTGTGTTGGCCTGCAGTGGCTGCTACTGTCTTGGGCAGAGAAAGGACTGGACTGAACTTTATGCAACTTCTTTGTTTGAGTTTCTCCAAGGGCTTGAGGTAGAGCTTGCCCCCTGTTCAAGAAGTCTCAGGAACAGCAAAGACTTCAAGTTCATCTGCTACCAGCACTGGGAACTGTGTGTTTAGTGCTGCAACAGAAGAAAAATCAACCCAATGCCGTCAACGATGCCACTGCCTACTCCGTGTCCTGAAGGCACCGCAGAGGGCACTGCCCCAAATCGCACCGCAACTCTGGTCTCACCGACGACAATGCCGCCACCGAGCTGCTGCTTGCACCGCAACCAGTGGGCACCACACTTCGCACTGCCTCGCTTCACACCGCCCCCTGGTATCCCCGACGACGCTGCTCCACGTCATTGCCACTGCTTGCACCGTGGTTTGGGGCACTGCTCGTAAGTTACACGATGCACCGCCCCATCCCACACCGCAGCCTTGGCCTACGGTCGCCATCGACTCTGGTTCGTCAGCAGATGACAGCGCTTCAGCAAGGACGACGCTGCTGCCTGCACCGTGACCTGCTAGCACCTCACCACTGCGCACTGCACTGCTTCACACCGCAGCCCTGGTCTCACCAACACTGCTAGTCGATCGTCACCGAGCCGTTGCCTGCACAGCGACCTGAGGGCACCGCACACCGCACTGCTGCACTTCACATGTCAGCCCCGATGCCCACCGGCGCTCCGGACTTCAATTGCACAGAGTTCGAGCTGCAACACGTGTGACTTCAAGGGCCCAACGACTCCTGCACCGACCTCCGGAACAGATGCCTGGCGATGCTGGCTCTTCGGAGCTCACCGCGAGGTCCCTGATGCCCTACATTTCTAAAGGTGCTGTTTTGCGGGTCTTCCTGACACCGTAGCTGGCCCGCGATGCTGCAGTCAGCCAGAACGGTTTGGATTTGCTGTTCACGATGCTGTGATAGCCCCGGATGGAGCTATCGACTTCAAGGAACGGTATTTTAGGTCTATTTTTGCTTACTGATATTTCTAAGAACTGTATGGTGGATTTTTTATCATTTTTGGTCTTGTTTTGCACAGATAAAAATATTGGATATTTTTCTAAAACTGGTTTGGTGTCCTTTTGTAGTGTTTTCACTGTATTACTGTAGGTTATGTGCAAATGCTTTACACACTGCCTCTAAGCTAAGCCTGACTGCTTGTGCCAAGCAACCAAGGGGGTGAGCAGAGGTTATTTTAGAAGTGTATCCCCCTTATCCTGACTAGGAAGAAGGGCCCTACTTGGACAGGGTAACATCCTGCCAACTAGAGACCCCCATTTCCAACACCCGTAGAGCATGGAACTGGACTGGAGACCACTTTGACTGCAAGGTAACTGTCCTGCTAAGTCCTGCTGTCCTTACTGGCCCCTGTGACTTGCTCCCTGCCTGTTGGTCGTCCAAAGCAGGCCAGAGTACCTGAACACAACTTAATTAAAATACTCTAAATTCTCCATGGGGAAGAGCACCCTCTTTACTGTATTCAATTAGCAATACCTTGTAACAGTTCAATCTCAATTTTCTTTTCTTTATTTGTATTTCACATTGCAACAAACAACCAACGCGTTTTGTTCCAATTTTTATTGAACTTCTTCAGAGAAAAATGGTGTGTTGATTCATTACATGATTTATAAATGCTGGTACATATGGCTTCCCATCCACTTCACTATTGTATGTGGCCAGATATTGAATGTTTGTTAAAGCCTGACCAAGCCACAGCTGCTAAGTGTTGAGCAAAGGTTTTACAAACAAGCCTCACTGGACCCAAGACAGGTTTGTGAGTTTATTATACAGGTAGGTCGCACAACTACACCATAAAATAAACCACATTTCCTTACAGTAGAGATAAAGGGAGGTGAGGATGACTTGAGGATTCAGGTGTGGGCAGAGTTAAAGGGGGTGAGGTTGACGTGAGGGTTCAGGGTTGGGTAGAGGTAGAGGTAGAGGTAGAGGTAAGGGAAGGAGAGGTGAGGGTGACTTGAGGGCTCAGGGGTAGGTAGAGCTAAAGGGAGGTGTGGGTGACTTGAGGGTTCAAGGGTGGGTAAAGCTATGGGGAGGTAAGTGTGACTTGGGGGTTCAGGGGTGGGTAGATTTAAAGGGAGATGAGGGTGACTTGAGGGCTCAGGGTTGTGTAGAGGTAAAAGGAGGAGGGATGACTTGAGGCTTGAGGTCTCAGGGGTAGGTAGCGGTAAGGGAAGGTTAGTGTGGCTTTAGAGCTAGGGTGAGTAAAGGGAGGTGAGGGTGAATTGAGGGTTCAGGGGTGATGAGAGGGAAAGGGAGCTGAAGTTGACGTGAGTGATCAAGGGTGGGTAGAGGTAAAGGGAGGAGAGGGTGATTTGTGAGTTCAGGAGTGGGTAGAGGTAAAGAGAGGTGAGGGTGACTTGAGAGCTCAGAGGTGGGTAGATTTAAAGAGAGTTGAGGGTGACTTGACAACTCAGGCTTGGGTAGCGGCAATAGGAGGTGAGGTTGACTTGAGAGCTCTAGGGTGGGGAGAGGAAGAGGGAGGTAAGGGTGACTTGAGGGTTCAGGGGTGGGTAGAGGTAAAGGGAGATGAGGGTGACTTGAGGTTTGAGGTCTCAGGGGTTGATAGAGGTAAGGGGTGGTGAGGGTGATGAGGTTCACAGGTGGGTAGAAGTAAAGGGAGGTGCGAGTGACTTGAGGGAACAGGGGTGGGTAGAAGTAAAGAGAGGTAAAGGTGACTTGAGGGCTCAGGGGTGTATAGAGGTAAAGGGAGGTGAGGATGACTTGGAAATGCAGGGGTGGGTAAAAGGAAAAGAAGATGAGGGTGCCTTGAAGGCTCAGGAGTGGGTAGAGGTATAAGGAAGTTAGGGTAGGGTGATTTGAAGGTTCAGGGATTGGTAGAAATAAGGGGGAGAGGGTGACTTTAGGGTTCAGGGGTGGGTAGAGATAAAGGGAGATGAAGGTGGCTTGAGGGTTTAAAGGTGGGTGCAGGTAAAGGGGGTGAGGATGAACTGAGAGTTTTGGTAGGGGTAGAGGTAGAGGTAAAGGGGGATGTGAACGTGACTTGAGGGCTCGCTGTGGGTGGAGGTAAAGAGAGGTGAGGTTGACTTGAGGGCTCAGGGTGGGTAGAGGTAAACGGAGGTGAAAGTGACTTGAGACACAGGGGTGGGTAGACGTAAAGGGAGGTGAAGGTTACTTGAGGGTTCAGGGTGGGCAGAGGTAAGGGGAGGTGAGGGTGACTTGAATGCTGAGCGGTGGGTAGAAGTACAGAGGTGAGGGTGACTTGAGCGTTCATGAATGAGGAGAAGTAAAGGGAGGTGAGGGTGACTTGAGTGTTCATGGATGAGGAGAAGTAAAGGGAGATGAGGGTGACTTGAGGGTTCAAGGGTGGGTAGAGGTAAATTGAGGTGAGGGTGACTTGAGGGTTCAGGGGTGGGTAGGGGTAAAGGGAGTTGAAGGGTGAGTAAAGGTAAAGGCAGGTGAGCATGACTTGAAGAATGAGGGGTGGCTAAATATAAAGGGCAGGTGATGGTGACTTGAGGGCTAAGGGGTGGGTAAAGGTAAAAGGAGGTGAGGGTGACTTGAAGGCTCAGGGATTGGCAGAGGTAAAGACAGTCGAGGGTGACTTGAGGGCACAGGGGTGGGTAGAGATAGATTGAGGTGAGGGTGGATTTAGGGCTAAGGGGTGGGTAAAGGGAGGTGAGGGTGACTTGAGGGCTCAGGGGTGGGCAGATGTATAGGGAGGTGAGGGTGACATAAGGGTTCAGGATTGGGTAGAAGTAAGAAGCGGTGAGATGAGAGTAACGTGAGAGTTCAGAGGTAGGTAGAGGTTACGGGAGGTGAGCGTTTCTTGATAGTTCAGGAGTGGGTAGAGGTAAAGGTAGGTGAGCCTGACGTGAGGATTGAGGGGTGGGCAGAGGTAACGGGAGGTGAGGGTGACTTGACAGGTTAGGTGTGGGCAAAGGTAGAGCGAGGTGAAGGTGACTTCGGGTTTACAGGTGGGTAGATGTAAGGGGAGGTGAGATGGACTTGAGGGTTCATGGGTGGGAAAAGGTAAATGGAGGTGTGGATGGCTTGATAGCTTGATAGCTTGCAGGTGGGTAGAATTAAAGGGAGGTGACAGTGACCTGAGGGTTCAGGGGGGGTCTAGAGGTAAATTGGAGGTAAGGGTGACTTGAGGGCTGAGGGATGGTAGAGGTCTCGGGTTGGTAGAGGTAAGGGGAGTTGAGGGTGACTTGAATGCTGAGGGGTGGCTAGAGATAAAGGAAGTTGAGGGTGATTTGAGGGTTCAGGGATGAGCAGAGGTAAAGGGAGGCGAGGGTGACTCGAGGGTTCAGTTGTGGAGGTAGAGCTAAAGGGAGGTGAGGGTGACTTGACAGCTGAGGGGTGGGTAAAGGTAAAGGAAGGTGAGCATGACATTGAGGATTGAGTGGTGGTTAGATGTAAAGGGGAGGTGATAGTGACCTGAGGGCTCAGGTGTGGGTGGAGGTGGAGGTAAAGGGAGGTGAGGGTGACTTGAGCGTTCAGGGGTGGGCAAAGGTCACGGGAGATGAGAGTGACTTGAGGCATAGGGATTGGCAAAGTTTAAGGGGGGTTGAGGATTACTTGATGCTTCAGCATAGGGTAGAGGTGAAGGGTGTCTTGAGGGTTCAGGGATGGGTAGAGGTAGGGGTACACGAGAGTGGCTAGAGGGCTCTGTTAGGTAGAGGTAAACTGGAGGAGAGGATGACTTGAGTGTTCAGGGGTGGTTAGAGGTAAAGGGAGTAAAAGGAGTAAAACCAAATAAGGGTGACTTGAGGGTTCTGGGTGAGTAGAGGTAAAACGAGGTGAGGGTGACTTGACAGCTTTGGGGTGGGTAGAGGTAAGGGGGTGAGAGTGACTTGACGGATCAGGGGTGGGTACAGGTAAGGGGAAGTGAGTGTGACTTGGGGGTTCAGGGTAGGTAGGGGTAAAGTGAGCTGAGGGTGAATCGAGGTTTCAGGTGTGGGTAAAGGTAAAGGGAGGTGAGGGTTACTTGAGGGTTAGGGGTGGGTAGAGGTAAAGGCAGGTGAGGGTGACTTGACGGTTTAGAGGTGGCTATCTGTAAAAGGAGGTGAGACTGACTTGAGGGCTCAAGGGTGGATAGAGGTAAAGAGAGGTGAGGATGACTTGTGGGCTTAGGGGTGGGTAGAGGTAAAGGGAGGTGAGGGTGACCTGAGGGTTCAGGAGTGGCTAGAGGTAAATGGGGGTGAGGGTGACTTGAATGTTCAAGAGTGGGTACAGTTAAAGAGAGGTGAGGATAACTTGAGGGCTCAGGGGTGGGTAGAGGTAAAGGGAGGTGAGGGTGACTTGAGTGTTCAGGGGTGGCTAAAGGTAAAGGAAGGTGAGGGTGACTTGAGGGTTCGAGGGTGGGTAGAAGTAAAGGGAGGTATGGGTAACTTGAGGTTCAGGGGTGAATAGAGGTAAAGCGAGGTGAGAGCGACTTGAGGGTTCAGGGGTAGATAGAGATGAAAGGAGATCAGGGTGACTTGTTTGGAAAGCATGATATGGTATGGCCTTTCATTGTACAGTATGGTATGGTCTCTCAGTATACATTATGGTATGGGCTGTTATTGAATGGTATGTTAAGGTATGGAATGTTATTGTGTAGTACAGTATAATATTGTAGGTTATGGTATAGAGCAGTGTGTCCCAAACTGTGGGTCTCGAGCCGATTTTTTGGTGGGTCGCCAAAGTATAGGCAGTAAATAAAGAGGCCTTTGAATTCTGTATTTTTCTATTCACATTTACTGCGAGTCAAAGACAGAGGTCAAATGTCATGTCTTCTGCTGCTTATTTTTAAAAACGGAGACTAATGTTTACAAACTCCTCTCACTTTGTAGTCCGAGAAAGAAAAATAAAGCGAATTATGGGACAGTCTTGCTGGCGTCAATGAAGTGTGAAAGGAAAGCTGGAGGATGTCATTTTTTCCTAACACTCAACAAATTGGAAATACCTGTAAATTAACTGTACACATTCAGCAGTTAGGAAAGAAAAATGAAGCACATTTTTTGTAATTCTGAAGTGTGATCAAAACAAAGATTTTCGTGGGATCAGAACAAATCAAAAAATTTTACTTGGTGATGCACAAATAATAGATATTCACTGAAACCCGATTTCCGCACATTATCATTTGCATGCAACATAGTTTTATCTATAAAACTGTATGTCTGTGCAAATTTAGTGACCGTTTCAATGGGAAATGCGCTGTCTGCAAAGAGCAACGCACTACCACACAAGGCTTTAGTGACATTAAAAAATCTCTGACCTCATGTTCATTAAAGCTACATGGGTCGTGAAAGTTTGTTGTACTAAAAAGTGGGTCGTGGTTCTACAAAGTTTGGGAAGCACTGGTTTAGACCGTCATTGTATTGTATGGTATGATATGGACCATTATTGTTTAGTATAGTAATGGTTTCTTATTGCAAACTATTGTAAGTTTAGGATGTCCTGTTTTCAGTGTTTATTTTTTTTTAGATTACAGTTGGGTATTTTCCAGTGTTATTCCAAATTTTGAAAATAATTTGTTATCACGGTTTATACATTTGCCAACCTCAGAAATCTGCCAGAAGCAGTGCTTTTCTAATGTCTTCAAAATACATTCACAGATGCAATTTTTATTGTAGCAGACCATTACAGGAAGTAGTGTACATATATGTTTTTCTTTGTTTTTTGTTTAATTTGCTTCTTTGAGGGTCACAGGCAATCACAAAACATCTTTGTTCACTAAAGAGGTGGAGACTATGAAAGTAACAATGTTCCTATCTTCTGTTTTTAAGAGGAGAAGAGAGGTAGGTGACCAGCAGAGCATAATTTGGAGCGCATGCTTGGATGTATATATCAAATCATGTTGATTTTAATAAGACAGATGGAATAGAGCAGGTGTAGCAGAGAACATATGCTGCTAACTGCGGCATTTCGGCCTCACCTTCAGATGTGCTAATGACTAAGGTACTAAACCAGTATGATACATTACAGTAGCTAAATTGAATCAGTACTAGCCAGTGACCTGCCCTGCCCCCAGGAGACAAATAGCTTTAGACCACGAGCAAATCATAATTAAATAGTGGTTATAATCTCACAGATAAAGTACTTGAAAGATAGCTATGGCAATCCTGCCATCTAGTGGGGAGATCAGTGGTTTACAGTGAACCGAATAAGGAAGATTTCAATCTGGAGGGTTTCTACCCCTTGAAATCGGTTGAAACTGATAACTGGATAATTTTGGTGTGTTTTGGTCTAGTATGATATGGTGTGTTCTTTCATGGCCTGTTATTGTATATTATATTATGGGTTGAGTATAGTATGGGTATAGTATTGAGGCGTACAATCTATGAACTGATAACAGCGTACATACACATGCATTTAGGCGAGTGGTGATATCACCAGTTGGTACCATTTTAAAACACGTAACTTACATTGGCTTTCCATGATTTGGAATGAAGACGGCATTACATATATTGCGACCAAAACAAGGACCCTTTGTGAATACTGCAACATGTACCTTTATAAAAATGTAATAAATTGTGTTGTTGTGTTGTGCGGCTCGGAGGAGACAAGCTGGAGAAAAATGGCTTACTGGAAAGTGAAGTTTTGAAAAATCTGGAAAATAAGCAATGACCAAGGGAGCATAAATGAAGGTGCATAAAAACAGCTATAAATGAGCTAGAACGGTGTAGGAGTGTGTGAAAAAAACATAAAAACAATACATACTCTTAAAAAAAAGTACCACAATCCGAACACATGCAGCACCAAAGAACAGTAATCAAGAAATCAATCAGTACTAGGTCCATGCTACAGTGAAGAAGGGAAAAACACACAAAGACGAAGTTAAGCGGATATGGGCAGACACACCCTCAACAATGAAAAGGAAGAAAATAAGAGTGACAATGAATCCAACCAACAGTAAGTAATGGGTGAACTAAAAGCCCCTTTTTAGAGGGTTTTTTCTTTATAGACACAATATATCACCGCAAGTGCTATGAAGTGAAGTCGATATGCGGAGACACACTCATCAATGAAAAGGATAAAAATAAGAGTGACAATAAAGCCAACCAATGGTAAGTAATGGGTGGTCTAAAAGCCCCTTTTCAGGTTTTTTTTCATTCTTCTTCTTTTTTTATTTTTAGAAACTATAGACCGTCACAAGCAACTGCGCATGCGTGCTGCCTCAGGTCAAACCTAAAAATCACCCTTTCCTAACCCTGACTTCTCAGCTTGCATTTTTGGGTGCAACCTATTTAAATTGTACTCATCAAGCCCACAACACTTTGCAGCATCGCATTTTGCAGATCAGATATGAATACCATCTCTGCAGTGTTGGCATTCTGGCTATCTCTGAAGGGATTTCTTACAGCTTTTTAAACTGTCTCGTTTTGAGGTTCCCCATCACATAACTGTGGGTTCCTGTACTGGTCCCCATCTTTGTCCAGTGTGATCCTTTGGTGTAGCACCAGTTCCTTAACTGTGGAACTTTCAAGTGAATGGGGACCCCATGACCAAAACAAGAGCTGTATCCTCTGCATGAAGCAAGGGTGGGGGGCAAACTCTGCTTCGCCGGTGGAGTTCGCAGAGTTTTACCATTGGAGCGCGGAGTTTGGCAAAACTCCGCCTACCGCCGGTGGAGTGGAGTTTACTGGTGCGCTCAGTGAGCACAAGTGTCTTACCTTGTAAAGTTGGCCCATTTCAGGAAGGCTGCTGCTGCTTTTGCGGTACTTCTAACACGGAGTAGACATTGCTGTCTTGGTACTTTAAGTCCTGGTAAATGGAGGAAGCCTACATCTTTCTCTTTCAAATCCTGAGTCCTGTACAGCAAATTGAAAGATGATGAAAAGCAAAGCCTCGACTACCTGTCAAGAATTTGCTCACCACCCATGCGAAGCATGACATACATTCAAATCCAGTTGTGTTAAATAGTCAGCTTAAAACTCCTTTGTCTCATGGCGACACTTGGCTCTTTTCTATGCACTTATCAAAAACTGGCACGGAGAAGCAACACAAACGCCCCAAACCTTGGCTAAATAGCAGGGTGTATGCTTGCGGGAAAATGACACAACCACTCTGACAAGATGAATGCACGAAACCACCGGGTAATGGCGTTGTTACTCGCCATGCTGGGTCTGAGATGACATGGCCTGTGGGGACGTAGGCCCTGGTTCCTCCTCCTTGCAGTGCAGGGGCTAGGTTGGGGGCTGCTGGTGCTCACACAAAGGGGTGGTGAAAGGGATTCAATCTCTGACCTATAGCAGGAACAACATCAGCACCCGAGCGACAGCTGGCTACTACCTCGCACCCGGTGCTGTGGGAGGATATCTGCAATCAGAGACAGCAGCAGGGAATGCCCAGTCTGAGACAGGCTATCACCGGCCGACTTAAGTTCACTGGCTGGTTTCTGAATGACTTACCTGTTGTGTCTTGGACCCTAGGCCCACATGTGTGTAAGGGACCACGCAGACCCGGTAGTACGATATTGGAATTGGCCCCGAGCACGTGCACCCGGGCCGTTTTATTAACAGGCCCACATCACTTGTGACGCCTGTGAGGGATGGGTGTGGGGTGTATGTGTGTCCACTCCCCCAAGGGAGTGGTTAACAAACTCTGTGTCTGCTGAGACACTAGAACGTGTCCAGCAGGACACAACATTCCTCCCAAATTTTAATGAAAACAAAACAATCACTAGTCCAACCTGTAGGGGTAAACAACAATTTACTATACACCACAGGGTCCATCATCTTCTCATGTCAGACAGCAGGAAGACATCAGACAGGGGCTGCTGACTCTGACTGCAGCAGGACGATCTCAGCGGGCACTCATAATTTAACCTGAGTGGTTCAGGACACGAACGCTGGCTTGTAGACGTCAGCTGCATCCCAGCAGCATACCGGCGAGAACAAGTCTTTAGGTCCGGCGTTGCTCCACTCTGCTGACGTTAAGGATGGTCTTTGGTGGGGGTATAACAGTTCATTAAACAGGGTGCGTCAAGAGCATGGTTGGAGTCCATGGTGAAAGTTCACGAAAGTGTTGCTGGATCGACTGACATCTCTGTTAGACCACTTTGCTGTATCCGGTAACCTGTCGGTGGGGCAATGTCTCGTCCAACTCTCCCGCTTGTGGAGGCCCTTGGTCGGGTTTGTCACGGGACTGCTTGTGAGCTGCGCTGGGGCTGCGTGTGTGCCGACGTGGGGCAGCTGCAAGACCACCGAGGAGCCAGTACCCAGTCGCTCGCACAAACCTCAGGGGTGGATGAGTCTTGGTCAAGACATGCTCTCGCTGCCGCAGTTCAGGTGTGAGACCGGTTACCAGGCAGTCTCTGGGTCTTCTTGTCGGCGGGTTTAGCAACGCTGTAGGACTCCAGTCCATTGGTACTCGAGATAGTATTGTTTGACGCCTTTGATGAGGACTGGCGTGATGGCATTCCCAGCCATGTGGTGAAACTGGACAACGGTTGGTGATGAATTGCCTTGATGGTTTCAGGCCTTCAGTCTTGAGTCGATCACCTGGAGCGGGGGTGGCCAGGTGCCTCCATTTCCTTTGGGGAGGCAGTTACATCCGTGCACTTGGACTTCTTGGGCTACTTTGACGTTGATGACAGTGGCGTGATGGACACGCTGAGAAACGTGAGGCATGAGACTCTGTTCGCGCAGGCTTTGCGGCTTACTCTCGGTCTCCCGCTGGGCGGTCGCCAGTTCATTCTCTGGTTGTCACCCCCTTCACTTGCTGTTGGTGTGTCGGGATGCACTCCTTTAGCAGCTCGGGTTCTCTTCAGCGTCCAGCCCGGCCACTCCCGACTTCCCTTCCTGAACCTGGTTGGTTGTCCGATTCTTCGTGTAGACCGTCCGGTCACACTTCCACATTTCTTGCTGAATGAGGTGTTATGCACATGGCAAAGATGATGTGGTTGCCATGAGACCTGGACAACAGGTGTTGACGATCTTCTGTGAGAGGAGGTTTCTGGAGGGACTTCGCAGCTACATGTCTCTGCCTTGCTGAGGCTGTTCCTTCACCTCTGGCATCTGCAGTCAGGAGCAGGGATGCCGTCCGACTTCGACTGCCGACTCTCGGGGATGGACGGTCGCACTGGGAAGCGTTGGGGAGAAACGCGGTTCGCGCTTGCTGCGGCTTATGTTTGGTTCTCCCATGGGGCTGTCTCCAGGGACGTCGGTCCGCCTTGGTGGCTGTCTGGTGTCTCTGGGTGTGCTCTTGGCTTGTGGTACTACAAGTCCTCGTGCTTCTCCTCTTGTTTTCCTTAGCGCACCTGTGTTTGTCCAGCTCTTCCTGGTGACAGGATTGTCACTCTTCTTTTCGCTTCTCCTTCTGGGTGCAGTCGCATGCACCTTGTTCCAAAAAGGCCAACAGGGCCTATCTACTTCTCTGGACCATGCGGGCGAGACTTCTGTCGCTCTTCTCTGCTGGGTGGCGAGCAGCCACTTGTCTCGTGTGCTCCTTCTTCAGGCAGCTTCTTGAAGCTCCTACTCCGGGTGTTCCCTCTTCTGGGAATGACTTCCACGGGCAGTAGGGAGCTGTGGTAGTGGCTGGCCACTTGGAGTGGCCGACTCTCCTCTTGCCTGTTTTGGGTCACTGACGACTCCATCTTGAGGCAGTGTGAGGGAGGACACTGTGCTGTCTTCGGCCCACTGCGGGGCTTCGCTGGCATGGTGGAGATGTAGGGGATCTCCCTTCTGTCTTCAGCAATGCTTCTTTGTGGGGATGTCTCTATCCCCCAGGCACTGGCCCGTGCTGTCACATGCGCTGGTGCGCCTTCCGGCGAACTTCTGGCTTTGTGCGCTCGGTTTGTAGTTTGCGATGGTGTACGTCCACCATGGAGGGTATACAGTGTACTCTTCTCACTTGCAGTGGTATCAGACATCCACTTGGGGCGTGTGTAGCATAACACTTGCTGGCCGTGGCATCGGTCAGCCACTAATAGTTGCACGCTCTGCGCCCGCTCCTTTTGTGCTTCAGGGGGGCTTGCTGCCTTCTTAGGCCTTGCTGCTGCTGTGGTGATCTACAGCCACTGGGGGGGGGGGGGGTGCACGACGCTCGATCTGCTTGCGTCTTTTGTGGGCTTGTTGCCTTGGGGCTTTAAGTACTTGGTTCTAAGTGGGCTCCGGCAGTTCTCTGAGCAGAGGCAGCTTTGGGCTTCTTGGTTCGCAGCAGGAGTTCAGTTTCTTCTCTTCAGTCTGCTAGACAGTCCACAGGGTGCGTGCTGTGCACACTTCTACCGGTCAGCAGCCTCAGTGTTGCAGTCTCATGGGGCTGCGCTGCGTCCTCTACACTGGACTTTCTGTGGCCGCATCTTGCTTTACCGCCTTGTCATTGGCTGTACTCCATGCCTCTTGGTTGTTGTAGATCCTCAGAGCACAGTGCAGGCTCCTTTCATTCAGGCGCTTGCCCCTGTGTCCCTTAAAAACTCACATGCAGGCTGTCTTGCAGGGCTGACTCACTGGTGCCTTGCTGTGAGCTCCGCGCAACATTGAAGACATCTGGCTGAGCCAGCTCCTCGTGGTGGTAGCGCTATCAGTGTGGCGTCTTCTTCTGGGATGACGGTTGGCACAGGTCCCTCATGTGCTTTCTCTGTGGCACTGGGAACTTGCTTGCTGTCCCTCTTGCCGTGCGTTTCAGAGCGAGTGTGTCAGTGGAATGAGTGATGCACAGAGGGGGTCACTTTAGGCGCTGGCTGGCTGCTTGCTGCGCAAGATGCAGTACCACTCACCACTGCTAGGGGTGCATCGGCTACGTTCAGTGTGCGGCAGCGTTGCTCAGACTGTAGGCCACACTGTGGTGGAGATGCAGCTGCGAGGCTGCTTCTATGTAATGGCCTGCCTTCGTCCGGGTGCAGGACCACCCATGGCCGCTAGGTGGCAGTGCAGCGCTTCATTTCACAGGGCCCAGCAGTCTTTTTTGGAACTGCAGGCCTCTACTCTGACTGGAGATTCAGGAACGGGCTGGGTGCTGCTTTGGTGCGGTGCTGTCTGTGACCACTAGATGACGCAGGCGCTTCTCACGCGGCCGCGGCAGCCTTCCTCATGGAGGCCGTGCTGTCCTATGGGCGTTAAGGAGACAGGTGTCGGGGCATTTCGTGTGGGGTGAGCTGTAAGAGGGAAGGTAAGTGCTCCCCTTTTCCTTGGTGCCACTGATCGGGCATGGTCACTGGGCACTGCCGGCTCCTCTTGATTCTGGGAGCCGGGCCGCTGACTGTATTGCTTTCAGGCTCCTCACGCTGGCAGTACTGCTTTGGCCGTTACCTCCCTGGTTAGGCTTACCGCCTCCCCTCAGGCAATTGTTGGTCAGGGGTTGCTCTCATGCGGTTCAAGTGCATGCCTGAGCCGTGTTGCTCTGATCCCGTTGTGGCTGCTCTATGCATAGTGGCACTGGGCCTTCACTATGCGCTCTTCCGCTTCAGGCATTGGATTACAGCTGAGCTCGCCCATCGTCTTTTCCCTTTTACGGGAGCCGACTGGGCTGTTTTGTGCGATTGCCGGCCTCTTTGAGAATTGGGATGCCGGAATGGGGCTCTATGTCGCGCAGGTGAGCAGTTCGCTCGCGGGAGGGGCGGGGGTTGCCTCTGCAGCTCTGATGCTCTCCTCCTCTCACTACCCGGGTCGAGCCGCCGCATATGGGTTAGATCGTGCTGGTAGTCACTGTGGGTGTAGCCGTAGGCCGGGCACATCTCACCTGCCGGAGGGGCCTCGTCCTCCTCTGCCGGCTTTAATCGCACCCAGTGCTGATGCCTTCGTGCTGGCTGGACGTGCGGGCAGTGGCTGTGGGGGTCACTCAGTGGTCTGGCAGCACTTCCCCTTTCTTCTCTCCCAGGCCCAAATGTGAGCAGGCTGGCGGCCGTAGGGTCATGTCTTACAGGCATAGCGGTGCAGGGTGCCTCGGATAACAGATCTCCTCGGGGCACAACAGAAAAGCAGCCGGTGCGCACGCGGGGTCGGACCCGCTCGTCCCCATTGTTGTGTCTTGGGCCCTAGGCCCACATGTGTGTAAGGGACTACACAGACACGGTAGTACGATATTGGAATTGGCCCCGAGCACGTGCACCCGGGCCCTTTTATTAACAGGCTCACGTCACTCGTGACGCCTGTGATGGATGGGTGTGGGGTGCATGTGTGCCCACTCCCCCAAGGGAGTGGTTAACAAACTCTGTGTCTGCTGAGACACTAGAACGTGTCCAGCAGGACACAACATTACCGTAGGTTATATGCCAGCCACAGACTGACCATCGGATCCAAGCCACAAGGCGCCCGCCCGCAAGCTGATGACACACTGAAGACTGAGGCACGTGTGACTCCACAGCGAATGAGCACTTCGGATTCCTGTGTAGTGCGCTAGGATTGGCTGAGTTGCCCCCAATATTGCAATCCTGGGTCCCTTTACACATCAGGAGTCCCTCCCTTCACCAGGCAACCACAATAATATGTTCAGCTGTGGGATTGTCTCCCTTATGAACCAGAAGTACTGAAATTACAGACAAATGCCATCTGTACAAAGATGAATAGCAGACCCTGAACAGACTTGGACTATCCACATGAGTAGTGGACAGGTGTTCATTTTAACGATGGGCAAAATTGAGGATAGGTGTTTTGTATAGAATAGAGCGAAAGGCTTGTGGAGAGAATTTAGTGGTGTTCCAATTAGGGGTGGCTGAGCAATACTCCGCCCACTTGTGGAAATCTGTGGAATTTGGTGAAGTTTTCTGGTAACTCTGCGAAATTACACGTAGTGAAACTGCACGAGCTCCGCCCAGGCGTACCATGAAGTCTTATCCACAAGCATTGCTCCATCCTCTCATCATGCCTTCTAGTAATGTAATAAATGTTATTGTATCACTGATACATGGTGTTGCCTCCATCAAGTGTATCCTGAAGCTATCGCTGTTTGACTATCATTCAATATAATAGAACATTCTGTAGCAGATCCCTACTGTGCATGTAAGGAAATGCCTCTTTTTACATGATCACCTCTAGGGTTTTGGACTGATGCTGCCAGGTTTTTTACTTTTAGGGTGCGCTAAGGCCTGCTAACCAGACCACACTGCCAGTGTTCTGACCCTTGAAAGTGTATGTTTTTAATTGGCTTATACCCAATTAGCATAAGGCAACTTACGTATAATTTCTTAGTATATTGTACCAGGGGTACCCAGGGTCTGTATGTTAAAGTGTCCCTTGTGGAGAGCAGACCTTATTGTGCCACATCTAGTGTGACAAACGAAACGCATGTCTCTCAGCCTGCCACTGCAGACTGGCAGAGCAGTTTTAAACTGCTAACTCGACTTTGCCATTAAAACTAATTACAAAGTCCAGAGCTTCATTTTTAATACTTATAAGTCACTCCTACGGTAAGCCTGTCGAGTCCTAAGGCAGGGTGCTGTACATTAAAAAGTAGGACATGTGTTTTTATATGTCCTAACATTAAATATTTTTACTGTAGAAAGGCTAGTAGACCAATTGGCAAGTACAGGGTTACACTCTGATAACTCAGCTGTGCTAATTTCTGAGTGGAATAACTACAGTTGGTACTTCAAGGCATCAAATGAATCATTGCCTTAAAAACTCAACTTGATGCCCGAGTCTAATTTAACATAACGTAAGTAAAAGGCAAATGTAGAAAGTTGCCATTCTGTTTTCCAAGGTTTCCAGCGGCCATTTACAGTTGCTGGCCACGAGACAGCCTTCTGTCCTCCCGCAGAGATGTGTGAACGACTCCCAGGAAAGGACACAATAGGCGCCTACTGTGCTGGAATTGGTTGCCCAAAGCAGGCTGGAGTACCAAAACACAACTTTATAAAAGTTTCCCAAAGATTTTCAATGTAACTGCTAAAAGCAATAGTTGCCAATGCTTGTTTGCATTTTGAGTAAAAAGCAGTGATTTACAATCTGCTTAAAAATTTATGTCTACGGAACCCTCCGGTGGATTTTGTTGATTTAGTTGTCTAAAAAGTCATAAAAATAAGATCTATTTTATAAATTGACGTTGGACTTCCTTTGAGTCATGCTTCCTTCTTATTCAATTATTTTGGTACTTTTAAATGCTTCACACTTGTCCCTGTGTTAAAACATGACTGATCGAAGCCACAGCTACTCAGGGTTGAGCTAAGGTTTTACAAACGAGCCTGACTGGACCCAAGAAGGTTTATTGAGTTTATTACATGGTGAGGTCTCACAAACTGCTCTCTTCACATTGGTGCCTAGTGGTGGGATCTAGAACATGTGTCTAGTAGTACCATACAGTTGATAAGTCTGAGACTGCCAAAAATTGGCCAAGACGACATCTAGAAAGAAGTTCTTGTAATTTCCAACCAAGCTGCCCAGTTCTGGAGTCTCCTATGAACTGTTTCTAAGAGTTTGCAAACTTTCAAAACGTTTTGAAACAGTTTGAAACGTTTGTGAAAAGTTTGCCATAGTTTTATAAAGTTCCTCGTAAAGGTCACAAAAAGGGGTAGGAAACATGGAAAGCAACTCTGCCCACGATGAAATAAATTCAACGACATGAGGACACTGTGCAAGGACAGGAAAATCAAAGTAGATGCCTCAACCACGAAAGATGACTTTAAAAAAGCACTCAGAAGAAGAAGCCAGCCGACACCAAGTATTATTGGATGAGGAAATTACCCCTGTTAGTGGGGAAAAAGATGATGACATGGAGTTGATTGAGGATGAGGGGGACAATGGCAGCCTGGCACCCACAATTCGGAAGAGGCGCTACTCTACATCTGGTAGTGAAATAATCACACCATTAGAGAGGGTCCAAGCAACCTTGATGTCCAAGTTAGCCTGCTGGAATTGGAGGAAAGAGATTGGCCTTACAGGAAAGAAGACTGACCCTTGAGCAGAGAAATGGCAATCTGGGTTTGAAGGCCATAGAGAATGGTGGCAGCAACAAAGAAAATGAGGTAAGTACATGGTGTGCCTATGATCACAGGTTGCCCAAGGGTATTGTTTCTAAGTATGTCGAGGAGGATGGCATTGATAATTGACTGGCATCCTATGAAAGAGCTCTTAGGATGAGGAGGGTGAGTGTCCAATACTGGGAATCGCTGGAAGAGATAGGCTCCTGATGCTAGAGGATGATGTGGCAGAGTCTTACACCCAAATAAGGGCAGAACTTATTGAACTCTTTGTCTCACTCCTGAAGAGTATAATCAAATGTTTAGGAACACTCACAAGGGGGCAACCCAGACCTGGGTGAAATTTGTGGATGCTTCTGGAAAGTCCCTGGAAGGCTGGATTTAAGGTATCAAAGTGAATACCTTTTTTTTTTAAAGATATTTTTATTAACCATCATAGTAACAAAGATCTCTCGTAGCAGTTCATCATGTTGCACATGGTACAATTAACATCTTAATTCAATTGCGCTTTATTCCAACACATTAAGTATACAATTTGCATGTTGTTTACCATTAACAGCTAGTAGCATTTCCACCTTGCTGACATGAGTATGTTAATACAGTGAGCCGGTAATGGTGCAGTATACTTCTGTGTATGCTGGAGGCCTGCGCAGGTGGTTATTTACTTATGTGTGCAGTCTATCCCAGAAGAGGGAGGCACCCGAAAGGGTATCCCAAAGAATGCAGGGCAATGAGATGGAAAAGAAGGGAAAAAGGAAGGTAGGAGAGAGCTAACAAAAATAAAATCACAAACCAACTAACTGTGCAGTGGGGTGCTTTGATGTTCTCAGCTCATCAGGGGTATAGAGGGGGGGTCCGGAGGCGGTGGCCTCGGAGGGGGGGGAATCTAAGTGTTGTGTCTTCCATATATCTACTAATATCCAGTGGTCCATTCAGTCTCGAAGTCCCACTGCAACCCGACCAGCCTGTGAACCCGAGAAGGGGGGGTGCAACCGATCCAGCGAAATAACTGCAATGCAATTAAAATCACCACCTATGATTACCTCCGTCCCCCCCAGGTCCGCTATGTGTGAGGAGAGGCTGTGGAGAAAAGGTATTTGTTCCTGGTTAGGAGCATATACGCTGCCAAGTGTGATCTCTCGACCATACAATCTCCCTCTCAAGAAGATGTATCTGCCCTCGCTATTGATAAGTGTGTGGACGGGTTCGAAGGCAACCTCTGCACGTACCCAAATCAGACCCCCTCTGGCGTATGTGGAATATGTCGCAAAAACTTGCCCCCTCCAGCGCCTTCGCAACCTCTCTATTTCACCATGAGTAAAGTGAGTCTCTTGTAGTACAGCAATCTGAACCCCCCTCCTTCGCAAATATCGGTGTATGTTATGTCTTTTCGTGGCAGACCCCATCCCCCTAATGTTCCATGACATAAATTTCAGTGTATGATGCATAGGTGACATTCAAGCCGAGGCATCGACCATCCATCCCATCCCATCCCATCCCATCTCCCCTCTCAAGGCCACCCCCACCCCCCCAGAACTGCACAGCACTTTTCCTGCAACAAAACATAATAAGAACCTGGATGACATCGTCTAACTTAAGTGGAACCTAAAGTGCTACCAGGTTCGGTGCATGATCCGCAGCCCCCAAGACTGTTCCGAATGGAGAGGAGGGGACATATGGGTTTGAACATGGAGGGCTCCACAGTTTGGGGGCATGGGGACTCGGCTGAGGGCTGCCGCCTTGAAGAAGTGCATGGGACGGGTCCGAGGCAAAGCCCACCTGCTCCATCAACATGCCGACTCCACCCCCCACCAGAGTGTTCTTCCTGATTGTCCAGGGGCAGCGTTCTAGTTTAATGTGATGTTTTGTTTACAGGTTTGGGCGAGAAGCAGTTGCGCTGTTGCCCTTGGGTGTGGGAGTTGGGGTTCTATACGAACAGATGAGCACCCGGGGGTCCAGACATAGTCCTACTCAGACGTGGCAGGTAGGTCAAAACACTAAACACACACGACAGCCACAAACATACAGCTTAAAGTGATAAAAATTCTATCTTGGAAAGTTAGAGGCATGGGATCTCCCGTGAAACGCCACAACATACATATTTATATTAGGCGTATTGGAGCACATATAGTTATGCTCCAAGAGACCCACCTAACACTGGAAGAAGGACAGCGCCTTCGTAGGCGGTGGAGAGGTCAATTATTTGCAACAACCTACTCTGCTTTTTCCCGAGGGGCATTGTTGTGGATACGTCCTGGGACCCCTTTCGACGCACTGCAAACTCTGATTGATCACGAGGGTCGATATGTACTGGTTAAGGGGAAGCTACTGGGCAAAGAGGTAACAGTGGGAAATATCTATGCCCCCAATCAGGACCCACCTCAGTTTCTACGCAATCTCTCGAGCCCGTTGGCAGGAATTGCTGCACAAGACATAGTACTGGGGGGCGACTACAATTGTGTTGTAGACGTTAACATAGATAGATCCACCCCTCCGCTACATGGCACAATAGCCAACACTAATGCGAAAGCCCTCCGAGATTGGTTGGAACACTGGGAGTTGGTCGACTACACCACGAACACATCAGAGATTACTCTTTTTACTCCCCTCTGTACCACTTACACACTAGACTAGACATGTTCTTCTGTTCAACACATCTAAGCCAGTTAATGACAGATTCAGAATATTTAGGACGCACTCTGTCAGACCATAGCTTATTACTCCTGTCCTTCTCTCCTGTATCCGATAAGACAGCCATCCCAGTCTGGCGACTAGATGCAGCCATGCTAGAAGATACCTGCTTCCAACAATCATTACACGCCTCCATCACCGAATATTTCCTAAAGAATCAAGGCACTGCAAGCTCTCCCCTAATCGAATGGGATGCCTTTTAAACAGTCATTCGGGGCCATTGCATTGGGTAGACCATAGGGGCTAGGAGGGAGATAGAACGTGAGCTGCAGAAATATGAAACCGAGATACATGCTCTAGAAACTAGGCTCGGGGCACGGATTGACATTCATACACAGTTGTCCACAGCAAGGAGTGAATATAATAAAACACTAGATAGGTTTTAAGGTCGAGTGCTCGCATTCTATCGGAAAAGACAACATATTGAGGGCGAGAAATCCGGGAATCTGCTTGCTTGGCTGATTGAGCCCGAAATCAGAGGCTCTCCAATAACTAGTTTGCAGACTAGAGATGGGCCTACGATTTATTCCCCCAAGGCCATCAATACTTATTTACTGCACTACACTTTATGAACCCCCGCCTGAGCTGTCGGATGCATGCATTCATGGATACCTGGATAGACTCCAGATGAAGAAAATAGACCCTGAGGCACAGAAAGAATTAGGAGAAGCAATAGGTGCATGTGAGATCCGAGCAGCGATTAAGGAGATGGTAAAGGGAAGACTCCGTGCCTGGAATGGCTGCCGGCAGAGTTTTATGCAGTCTATAGCTCCCTGTTGGCTCAACACCTTGAGAAACTATACGCTGACTCACTGAGATCTGGCCAGCTGCCTGCATTGACCAGAGAGGCCCTGGTGGTTCCCCTTCCCAAAACTAAATCGGGCAGTCCCTCGGTCACAGAATTTAGACCGCTGTCCATGCTAAATATGAGACTACTCCCACACATGCGCTCGCTGGTCCACGTTGACCAAAATTGATTCATACCCACTAGATCCACCTCGGGAAACCTCCAACGATTATACTATGCAATGTTCCATCGCGATCTTTCGATCCAGCCTGAAGCTATGGTTATGGCAGTAGATCTTGAAAAAGCCTTTGACTCCCTGAGATGGGATTTCCTGATTCAAGAGATGCAAACAATGGGTTTGGGGGACGGATGGATCAAATGGGTTAAGTTGCTCTACACACACCCCACGGCCAGGCCTAGGACGGGAGGAATAATCTCAAGCTCCTACGAAGTGCAAAGGGGAACCAGGCAGGGCTGCCTCTTATCCCCTCTCCTGTTTGCTTTAGCCATGGCTGAGCGGTTTAGAGGAGGGGGGGGGCGACTGAGTCTGACACTGGACAGGAATGAGTTTATGATTTCCCTGTACGCGGATGATATCCTTCTATATCTGCAGAACGGAGACTATGGGGTCAAGGGCACATTGAACATCTTGAAAGAGTACGCTGACCTAACAGGTCTGAGGGTAAATAATTCCAAGACGCACATCTTCCCGCTCGACCCTATAACCCCCCACCCACCGCCATCTCCAAATGACACTAACTGGGCCCCCAGCTCCTTTAGATACTTGGGAATACAAGTATACCATGCTCAGCAAGACCTTCTAGAGGGTAACCTCGGGCCAGCACTACGTTCTCTTAAATCTAACGTTGCATTCTGGCGCTCTCTTAAGCTCCCTACCATGTCAAGCGTGGCCCTATCCAAAATGGTAATGCTGCCACGACTACTATATCATTTTGCAAACCTACCAGTGGTCATTCCGAAGATATGGTTCAGGGAACTATATACAATTCTGAGAGACCTGATTTGGGCTGTGGGACGGAACACAGTGTCATTGTCCACTGTCCAGCGACCATTGGGTGGGTATTGGGGGTTCTGGACTTTGAAGCGTACTATTTGGCTGCCCAGCTGCAGTGGCTGGCCCACTGGCTGGAAGCGATAGGGATAGAAACCCTGGACATTTCACCATACACAGACCTGAAGGGGAAACTATTGGCAAAGCTACTACTTCCCAGGAGGCGAGACACACACCAGGGCACTCTGCTCACAGTAGCCCTGAAATGCTGACGTAGAAGTATACTGTGAGCGTCAGGAGCCCCACTATATGCTCTGGACCTCCCCTTGGTCGGCCTACCTCGTGGTGGTGCCTCCTCGTCCTTCACTAAGAGCCAGTTGAGGGAGTGGATTAATGCAGGCTTACAGACAACCAGAGACTGCTACCTAGAGGGCGCAATGATTCCACTGGGCGATTTAATTTCCCGTTATGATCTACCTCCAGGGCAATTTCTGAACTATCACAGGTTACAGAAAGCATTTCAGACACTGTGGGGAGGCGGAAACCAGGAACCAGCCACACATGCTTTACTGCAAGCCATTGTAACACTGGGATCGGCAAGGCATCTGGTTAAGTGGTTATACCGGGCCATGAGAGAGATGGTTGATGGACCACTGCTAGCGCTGAAAAATAAATGGGAAATACTCCTCAGCCGAGACATATCAAAGGCAGAATGGGATAAAGCGCTTAGCTTGCCCAAGAAAATCTCTAGAAATTCCAACTTTAAATTTTCCCAATCTAACATTCTGCACATGACTTACCTTACTCCACATAAGCTCAACATAATGCTAGATAGCACCGACAAACAATGCCTGCGATGTGCAACTCTAAGCGCAGATTTTAGACACATGATGTGGCATTGTCCGGCTCTATTTGATTATTGGCATCGAGTTACAGAGCTGTTACATAGGGTCCTCACACGCACTATCCCCTTCACGATCGAAGTATGCCTATTAGGCCTGCTCCCTAGACCCAAGACCAAAAAAGTCGGCAATCGATTTATAGATCTAGCTCTAATATTGGCAAGAAGATGAATAGTGTTAAGATGGAAATCCACCACAGGTCCAAAAATTTCAAATTGGGAAAAAGATGTCTGGGCACGGGCCGAAGAGAGAGCGCTCATAGAAGAAGATAACAGAGGTGTGAGACGCCACCCCATAGCGGACCTTTGGTCTGAGGTGTTGCGGGAATGGGACGCAAGGGACTTAGGTGAAAGGGATGGTTCCTCCAGAATCTCATAGCCCACTCCTCTAGCATGCTTAACACCCGCTCAATTATGACCTAGCCAAGGGGGAGTCTTATAGTCCACTACACTAGTACAAATAACACCAACGCTCAATTATGACAAGGCTAAAGGGGAAGACCAACCATCCCAATCTTATTACCCCATATTGCCCCATCAGTAGCACTAGATTATCCCGAAGAAACGCATACACAACCTGTCATCAAAACAACCAGATAGATACCTAACTATCCTTACCGGAACCCCTGGGTGCTCTTGCTGTTAGTGAGTTCTATAAGTAACCGTTATTTAACTTGTTTAGATACAAGAATTTGAAATATTGATTTAAACATAATGAACAAACTCCCACATTTTACAAAATGGCCGTTAGGCCTTCACCTCTAAATCTGTCCCAGATGTCACCCTCAGGAATGTTGTAATTTACATTGATTGACGACACAATTGGGAAATATATGTATTTACTTGCCTGATACCTGGAAGATACTATTGTATGAAGGTCTAATGACACATGTTTGTTTCTCTAAATAACTAAAATGGAGTTTAATAAAAAAAAATATCTTAATAAAAAACATAATAAGAACCCAACCAAAATAAACCCTCTGGCAAAGTCGAACTCCCCCTCCCCAGAGCAGTCTGGCAATGGGCAGCTGCCCAAACTGCATGTTAATGCAACCTTCTCGGCAGAAGACCGCAACCAGTTCTGGATGTGGCTTTTAAAGGGGGTAGGCGATCTCGTGTCATGGAGGATCCACTGGCCCACGCCAGCCTAGTTTCCAAAGTCTTAGAGCCTACGGATGTTCGATGCCCATGAAGTATAGCAGTTCCTAATAGTTCTCCAGCGTCTACATGACCAGGTTCAGTATTCAGAGATCATCTGCAGTCCGAGGAGTGATCTGTGACAGCAGCACACTTTCTGCGTGAGACAGGTCTGATTCAGAGCCCCCCGATCCTTTCCCCAAAGGCAAGCTAGTCTCCAAGTTCAGTTCCCCTGGTTTTATGATGTAAGCCACTGCCTGGAGAGCCGCCGCTCGTTTCCGTTCTGCTTGAGATGGACTCAGCCTCTTCGAAGGGCCATGTTTTGGCCTTCTACAGAGCCGCTTCCTGACCAGGGGGTCCGCTTTCCCTTATTGGTGGCCATTCCCGAAGAAGGGCCCCTGGACTTATATGCTTCGAGCCACTCCCAGGCCGACTCTGGGGATTCGCAGAAATGGGTTTCCCCATCCAGGATTATGTGGAGTCTGGCCGGGAACATTAGAGAGTCTGCAGACACTCCTCGCGCAATACCTTCTTGATTTCCATAAATGAGGCGGCCACCGCTGCACCCCTGGAGTGTAATCAGGGAATATCTACACTTTTCTATTGGCAACCGTAAATGGACCTTGTTCTCTGGCTTTCTGCAAAAGAGTGTCTCTATCACGGAAGTGCAATAGCCGTGCCACCACTGGGCGCGGTGGGCGGCCCAGCGTGGATGGGCGAGTCAGGACCCGATGGACCCTCAGGGGCCACTGCCATGCGGAGCCATGATTTAAGAAAAGTCAGCATGTCCTTGCCCTCAGTTCCCTCCGGCAGGCCCACCACACTTATATTGTTTCTCCGATTGCGGCCCTCGGCATCTTCTGCTCTACGTTCTAAAACACGGACCCGGTCTGTAATCTCCTCTATTGTGCGGGGCAGAGTTTGTTGCGTGAGTTGAAGGTCCGCAATAGAGGTTTCCACAGTCTCTACTCTTTCCGCTAATTTGCGATGTTCAGCCCGGAGCAGACCAAGCCCCACGGAGACAGTACCAATGTCTTGGTGGAGAGTGGGCTTAGTGTCCGCTATGGCCTTCAGTATTTTAGCCAGCTGCTGTTGGACTGGGTCTGCCTCCACCGGGGCCTCCAGTTGGCAGTCAGGAATGTCCTCCCTACGATCCGTGGCCGCCCCGTTGTTTTCGCCCTGGACTTCCCCATCACAGACTGCACTGAAAGTTCAAAACGTTCTGTCGGGATCGGACTGTTAACCAAGGAGGAGTTAGAATTGCTTGCCCAGCGAGGTCAATGTGCCAGGCGGTGAGCGATTAATTCCAGGGCGCCCGATAGCTGGGGGCCTCGCCAAAGCTGCAGGAATAAGGCCCTCCCAAGGGCTAAGCAAGCCACCCTCGGTCCCCCAAACCATTGTCTGGCGAGGGTGAGGGCATGTGGACCAAGTAGCGAATGAACCAGGCAGTCCTATAGGGGCCAGAGCGTCATCACGGACCCCACCACGCTTGTCTCAACCCCGGAGTTCACCAGGCCCAAAGCACAGCGAGCCTAAGCCTCGACTCCACTCCAGAGGATTAAAGGCCGCTGCGGGTGGCAAGGCGGGGCGGGCACAGTAGAGATAAGATGGGGCCTCCCATGGGTGTAGAAACTCAGATTCCCCTCTGGTCCTGGCGGCGCCCGTCCAGGGCCTCCTGCCGTAACTCCACTGGACAGCACGAGCAGCCCTCCACCACCGCCCCCCAGGAGGGGTCCCGCTCTGTACCTGACAGGGCCAATCTGCCGCAGTAGACCGGAACTTCCCGGACCAGAGAGGAACTCCACCCCCGGTATAATTACAGGCAGTGGTGCAGACCCCGTCCAGTGCAGAGCACATACTCACTAATTGTGCCTCAGAGAGGTTACACCAGCATCTTGTGGATTCTAAGTTATCTAGTCCTAGAGAGTAGAGCAATATAGCTGATGAATGGGTACGCAGTAGGGTGTCAAAGAAGTTCCATGGAGGTGATCTAAGAAAGGGGGATAGGCCCCATTTTAGGGGAAAGGAGTGGGCAAGGATAATAAGAAAGATACCCCTAAAGAGCTCCAAAAGAAAGCCCATGTGAGAGGGGGCAGCGCCACATCTCATTCTAGGGGAACCTGGGAAAGAATTATGACCCTTCAAAGGCTGGGGTGAGCTATGAGAGTCAGCAGAAAGGGCACAAGAGAGGAGATGCTGGGTGCACCAACACATCACCAACTTGTGACCATCCTAAGGTCTTTGCAAGTGTAGGGATAGGGGTGGGTGTTGTCCCTGGGAGTTTCCACAGGGTACACTGATGCTATATTGATTTCAGACGTTGGGAAGGAAATTGAACCCTTGGCTCACTTGCCTTCCAGCATGGAAAAGCAAAGGCTGTGGCGAAGACTCAATGGGGTTGAAGTGAAGGCTGGATGGCTACAGGTGACAGAATAACCATAGTCATGGCTAAACTGGTTTCCCCAGACAACATAATCCCAAATGAGGTGTACTGGATATTCAACTTTGACAAAGACACAAAGTCACATACCATGGTTATGGTGGACTTTGAGTGGTAAGGGGTTACTTGCCCAAAGAAGGTAGCTGTGGCCGCTGCCATCCCAGTGCATTGTCTGCTAGGAAATGACCTTGAAACGTTTGTCTGGGCAGAGGTGGAGAGAATAACTCATGTATCAATACTGGGTCTCCCTGGGTGGGTGGGTGAGTGTCTCCATTAGAGCACAGGTAAGACTGAGGGAAAGTCAAGGGACACTGGAGTCTGAAAGATAACCCAGGTCCCTAGTAACAAGAGAAAGGACAGGAAGTTTGGTCAGCCAATTTCCCAGAGTCCTCAGAACCAGAAGGAGCCTAACACTGAGGGAAAAGGTCTGGTGCCTGAAGAGGAGGATGTTTCTTTGAATGGCTTGCAAGAGCAGGAATAGCTTCAGGGAGCAGGTGGTCCATCCAGAGTAACATTGAGTCAGGGCAAAAAGACTTGTCCTACTCTTGAAGGCCTGAGGCAGCTAGCTGCAAGGCAAAAACAATGAGATGTCAGTGGTATCCATAAGGTATACTGGGAGGAGGAAGTCCTGTACAGTGAGGCAAGGGACCCCAAACCAGGGACAACCAGGGGAATGGTGTTCATTCAACCGTACAGAGAGTTCCTCCTTAATCTAGCCCATGACATCCCCTTAGCTGGTCACCTGGGGCAGACCAAAACTTGGAAGAGGTTGGTTAATCCCTTTAACTGCCCCCCGATGTCTGAGAAAATAAAGGAATTCTGTCGCTCCTGTGTGACCTGTCAAGCGAGTGGCAAGACAGGGGGCAAGCTAAAAGCTCCCCTAATACCACTTCCTGTGGTGGTGATCCCATTTGAAAGGGTGGAGATTGACATTGTTAGTCCCCAAGACCTACAAACTGCATCTGGGAAAAGGTTCATCCTGGTGGTAGAGGGCCATGCCTCCATGTACCCAGAAGCCACCCTCTCCAGGACAGTTACTGCTCCTGTTATCGCAGAATTTCAAACTCATTTTATGTCTGCCTATATGAGAGCAATGTGAGATGAGTGTGGGGTTACATACAAGTTCACTACACCCTGACATTACCAAGGAAATGGTCTGGTTGAAAGGTTCAACAAGACCATGAAAGGCAGGATTATGGTTTACCTAAGAAACTCAGAAGTAGATGACATGTTCTCCTATCATGCCTATTTGTCTACAGGGAGTTACCACAGAAAGGAGTGGTCTTCAGCCTTTTTGAACTCCTTTTTGATGACCCTGTAAGAGGTCCACTGGGCTTATTGAGGAAAGGATGGGGGAGGCCCATCAAAGAGCCTAAAAAGGACAGTGCAAACTATGTACTAGGCCTTCGCTCCAGGATGACACAGTACAATAAGAAGGCAAACAAACATTTGGAGGCCTGTCAGGAGCTTCTTAAGCACTGGTAAGACCAGAGGCCCTCCTTGGTAGATTACCAACCAGGACAGTTGGTATGGGGTTTGGAGCCTGTAGCACCTAGGGCCCTCCAGGACGAGTGGAATGGGCCCCATCCAATTTTAGAGAAAAAGGGGGGAGTCACCTACCTGGTAGACTTAGGTACCCGAAGAAGCCCTCACAGGGTCATTTATGTAGACAGGCTGAAACTCTGCCATGACAGAGCAGACATCACCATGCTCATGGTGACAGATGGAGGAGGAGAAGATGAAAGTGAACCCTCTCCCCAACCTGCTGTCAAGCAATGTCAAAGATAGTCAGTGGATGAAGTAGTCATCTACTCCACTTTAACAGATAAGCAGCAAACATATTGTTACAGACTCCTGCAACAATTTGCTGGTCTGTTTTCAGTGACTCTAGGTCTGACAAGTTGGTGTTCCCTTGATGTGGACACAGGAGACAGCTTGCCTGTCAAAAGTAAGATTTACAGGTTATCAGATCAGGTCAAAGCTAGCATCAAATCTGAAGTCGGTAAGATATTAGAGTTGTAGGTGATAGGGCCAGCCCAGTGGTACTGGTGCCCATGCCAAACCCCAAAGTGAGTAAACCTGAGATGAGGTTCTGTGTGGTCTGCAAAGGCCCAAAAGCAGTCAGCAAGACTGATGCTCACCCCATACCCTGAGCTGATGGGCTCATAGACAAGTTGGGGGCTGTCAAGTACCTAAGCACATTTGACCTGAATTCAGATTGCTGGCATATAGCCCTCAACCAAGGAGCCAAGTAGAGGTCTGTCTTCTCAACTCCTTAAGGCCACTTTCAGTTTAAATTTATGCCCTTTTATTGGAAAATGCACCTGCCACCTTTCAAAGGTTGATGGACATGTTCCTCCAGGTTTGGGAGGTTTCAGTGCAGCATATCTAGACGATATTGCTATATTTAGTTCCACCTAGAAGGAGCAGCTGGTCCAGCTGAAGGTAGCGTTTCAGACCCTGAAACAGGCAGCACTGACTATCAAGGTAAGTAAGTGCTAGATAGGGCATGTTTCAATTGTATATGGCCACCAAGAGGGTGGAGGTCATGTACAACCTCTCAAGTCGAAGATCCAGACCGTTCTGGCCTAAGAGACTCCTAAGACACAGATCCACATCACAGCCTTTCTAGGCCTGATTGGTTACTATAGGAGGTTTGTAAAAGGTTATGGTACCATTGTAGCACATTGGCAGAACTCACTTCCATGAAGCAACACAGAAAAGTTATCTTCACTCACCAGGCCCAAAAGGCCTTGACATGCTAAAGGAAGTTTTGTGCTCAGCATTCTCGCTCCATCAGCATCCACTGTCCTGCTTTTAACGCTAACAGAGGCCCAGATATTAAATGCTATGCCCTCCTGGGCACTGGGACCACTGTATAGCTTTTAAATTTTTCACTTTCACACCACTCTCACAGCACACTCAGCAATATACCAGCTCCGCTGTAAATACAGGCGTTGTAGCACACCCGGGACACATTCGGTGTCACTAGGTGGGCCCGATGATGAAGCATGCCACCAACTAGGTTGGTGGGAGAGGGCTTTATAAAGAAACCAAATGTTTTTTCTCTTCTTCATACAGTCCTGAGTCTCTAAATAGTCACATACAGTCAGTCCTTTTTGATTACATATAAATAACCTGGGGATACGGACTGGCTATCTAGTCCTCTCTCTCTCCTTGATAATTATAACTTTAGAAAGTTGCCACTCTGTTACCCAACTTTTCCAGTGGCTATTTACAGTTGCTGGCCACAAGATAGCCTTCTGCCCTCATGGGGAGACGCAGGGGCGTAGCTCCAAGGGAGGTGTTTGGGTGTTACACCTCCCTAAAAACGGTATTTTGTGGTAAATAGTTGGGTACAAGTGCTTTCAGTCGGGTAATGTTAAGCGTCTATCGGATTTCACTTGGGACTTTTGCATGCTCACACTGACAAAAATACTTATTGTCTCTCTTCTATGTTTTGAGTATATTATGTAACCCTAACAATGGGCACTCCTCTCTCTTTCCACTGCCCCTTAAGCCCCCTCAAGTTCTGCTTATCATATAATGTGTTTTAACAAGATGTCCCAGTGTGATTGTTGGGAAATCTGAAGCTCACACCCCCCACATCGTAGTGACAAAGCTACACCCTTGGTGAGACGTGTGAATGACTCCCAGGAAAGGAAACCTAAGAGGTCTGCATTTGGAAGAGGTGTTACCTCTCCCTGGCAGGAAGCCACAGAGGTTGTGAGCCCAACAGGCGAGCTTCAAAGGGGAAGCTACATTCATTTGAAGGGCAAATGATGAACACACAAAAGAGGAGCTGCTCTTTTGGTCTGGTAGACAGGCTGACATCAGTGACAGAAACAGGAAACCATTTTCAAACCGTTTTTTCCATCCGCACGTATCCCTCAGAATATTACAGTCTAGGTTAGCTAGATGCCACACATTGCAGGAAGTTGTCATTAGGCGTAAGGGGACCTGTTAACTCATTGGCTAGTAGTCACTGCATCCCTTTGACGGCAAGTTGTGGGCATAAAAGTAGCACCCCGGAAAACAGACCTCAGATCCCGTCTGCACTGGAGAAAGGACTGAGGAATGACTACCCTGCTGTTCCCTACACCTGGCAAAGAGATGCTGCACTAAAGACTGGATTGCACCTTCCGCTCCTGGGCTAGAAAAGAGAGGACTGTGCTTGTGATGCCCTGCTCGAGGACAAGTTGTACCTGAGCCCCAGACAGCAGAGGTGAACTCAAGAGTCAGTTGGATGACTTCCTGCTACAGCTCAATGGCCACAAAAGCTGAAGAAGCCGTCTTGGAAAAGTTGGTAGCCAGAACTGCTTGTTCACTGCTGACCGCTGAAGCATAGTCCGGGAGACCGAACCCTGACATTCAAAAGTTGCACCTGAGTCTGATGGACCCAGGAGAGTTGTCAGAGTGTAGATTGGTCGCCTAAGACAGACACTAGCCATAGTTAGAGAAAACTGATGGTTTTGCTGTGACCCGAAACCGGTAGACCAGTGGCAACTAGTGTTTGGCTGGACTTCACATGAACTTCAAGGGACATCGAGTTCTGTGGCCAAAGTCACTCCACTGTGTTCGTGGACCCAAGAAGACCGCCGTCAACCACATTACAACGTCAGCATACTCAGCATCCTGTATCCCTTGCTTCAGGACCACTCCATTGATACACATAGTGATTCGTCCACATACCCTGGAAATGGACTGGAGATTGCTTTGACTGCAAGTTAATGAAATGAAATGAATTTGTACTTGTAAAGCGCACTGATACCCTGGGGTTTCCTGGCGCTGTACGCATACCGCTGTGGAACCCTTCCTGGCTTTTTCCCTGTGAAATGTCCACTCCTGGGCACCCCCAAGGTGAAGCCAGGCATCCCAGTGCTGGTGGGGCCGTTGTGGAGATTAAGCAAGCTATTGCCCAGAGTTGCAGAGTGGGACCCCATGATTAGAATAGGCACCGAGGCGAGAATGATCAGGTCTGAGGAAATTGAGCCTAAGACCCGCCGAGGCGGGAATTGAACCCTGGTCCCGGGCCAGATCTCTGCATCAGGGTCTGCCGCTCTAACCATTGAGCCACACTTCTCCACTAACTGTAACTAAGTTAACTGTCCCGCTAAGCCTTATTGGCCCATTTAACTTACTCCTTGCCAGAGTTGATCACTCAAAGTGGGCAGGAGTACCCAAACACAAATTTATAAAACTTTTCCAAAAGTTTTCAAAGTAACCGCTAACTGCGGTAGTTGCCAATGCTTTTTTGCATTTTGAATTAAAAGCTGTGATTTATAACTTGCTTAATAATTTATATCTCCAGAACCCTCTAGTGGATTTTGTTCATTTTGGTGTCTAAAAATTCATAAAAATAAGATCCATTTTTATAAATGTGTGCTGGATTTTCTTTTTGTTGTGTTTCTTTCTTATTCAATAAATTTGAATAATTAAATAACATTGCCACTTCTAAATGCTTTGCCCTTGTTCCTTTGTTAAAGCCTGTCTGCTTGAAGCCACAGCTATGCAGGGTTGAGCTAAGGTTTTACAAACAAGTCTGACTGGACCCAAGACGGTTTAGGGAGTTTATTACACGGTGCAATCTCACAGCCACACCATATAATAAACTGCTCTCTTCACAGTGAATTTATGTGGAATTCTTATGATGTACTATTTTTGGCCATCTTATTGGTTGATATATCATTCTGTTACAGAATGTACTTTGTTGATGTTCATCTATGAGAGTTAGTGGGGAGCACCAGGGCCTTTTAAGCGCAGCTCTTATTTCTACTACTTATGCGAATAACATTCTACTGGAAAACATCTATGCAGCGTTAACTATATCACTACAGACTTCCCCTGCAGACCTTTTCTAAATTCCATTGCCCCGATGTGCAGTCAGGTTACCAGGTTACTTTAATATCTTTGATTGATGGGAAATGCAAGCGTGTAGAGTAGGGAATAAGGAATTCACAATCACTCACCCATTCATCCATTTGCACACTCTCAAACTCATTCGCCAATGTGCTCAAGCATCCACCCATGAACTCATGCGCTCAGTCTCCCATCCAGTATTTGATCCTCCTCTTCTCATATTCACCCATTCAGCAATCTACACACCCACACTTACAAAATTGCCTTTTCGTGCACTTCAGTAACAAAAGCATTGACATAATGGCTTTGCCAATGATTGATTGCATTTAGTACACATTTTTGCAATAAACTTACTTTTATCAACTTTTTTCTTTCTATTTAGGCCATGAAAAGTACAGTGCTAAAAGCCAGAAATTCACAGATTACGTTTTTCATCACATTTGCAATGAGAAATTTTATTAATTCTTTAGTTATTTTTCATACATAATTATCATTTTTTAAGTTGTTTTTATTTCAAGTTTTACACAACACCAATGAGCATTCATTACACTGTGCAAATACAGTTAGACGATTACCTTTTTGTTTTTTTAAATGTCTTTATTGGAGTTTTATGCAAAAAAAAAAAAAAAACAGCATCAAACATGTATTTTGCAGACAGTACAGACGAATACATGTACCCTCCAGGAGCATATGTATCTTTAACAGAGATGACATTCATAATGCATTGTAGATTACATTATTACATACCGTCTTGAGCCTGAAAGAGAAAAGACATAGCATAGTGGATGAAACATTGTGCCTTCACCGCCGATTAGGATCTGTGTGGTAGATTCAAATATACGTCGAGGATCGAAAGTGAGTACCATAACCGCAGGGGAGAATACAATCATAACATAGTTCGTTTACCCATTTCCATGTAACCGTACAGCCATCTCCACATTACTATTACATGCAACAGTCAGTCTGCCAATACCCAGCGATGACATCATATCAATGATCACCCATTCGTGGCCACTGTATCTGCTGGATGGGAGAGTGGATAGATCTGAAGTGGACCCCATATATCTTTAGGACGGGAGGCCATGGGGAGCATTTTGGCATAATTGGACAGTTGATCATGACAGTAAATTAAATCAGTGATCCAATCCTTGAACTTCGGAGCCCTCCCCCACCCCCACCGACACACTACGCAGCGTTTGGCCATCAATAAGGCCAAGGCAACATATCTGCGGGTGGGTTTGTCTACGAGTTCGGTTATCCCAGCAGCGCTAGTAGTGGAGACATCGCTAAGGGCAGCGAAGTCATCTGCTCGAGAGCCACAAAGACTTGATGCCAGTATACGTGTACACCCACACAGCTCCACGCTAAATGTAAGAAATCGTCCCCCTCCACTCCGCATCTGTCACATCTATCTGTATCTCTGAGTTTGTATTTATGCATTTTGGCTGGTGTATAGTATAGTTGGTGCAGGAATTTATAGTGCGTAATCCGCAGTCTGCTAGCTGCTGACACTTGCTCTGTCTGTTGGCAGCAGTACGCCCACTGCTTGTCTGATAGCTCGTAACCGAGCTCCCTGTCCCACTGTGTGCGAGCGTGGCATCGTTCTGTCACCTGTTGCGTATATATTGTGTGATAGAGTGTCGATACGGCATGTGCCGGGGTAGTGGCTTGAAGCATTGTGTGCAGAGGGGTCAATATCGGGGGCTCCCGTGGATATTCGGGGGTAATGTCGCATATGCCCTGCCTGAGTCTGACATAAAGGAACACATCTAATGGCCAAGTTGGTGTGTTATGGAATAAGTGCTCTAAGGAGCGAAACGTCCCATCGTGATACAGGTCACCCCAGCATGTAATGCCAGTCTTCGCCATGCTTTGCTTGAGAACTGTCTCCTGAAGCAGTTACATTCGGGGATGATACAGTAGAGGGAGCAGTGGAGAGTAGAGCATAGGAGCCTGTAGCTGTTTCATAATTCGTCTCCAGGCCATAACTGCACATGTGACTGTCGTGGTGTCTTTGTCTCTGGGCTGAGAGACACTACATATCACACCTGCCAACGGGATGGGGTCTGCAAGCCACTCCTCCACCGCTATTTGTGGCATGTATTTGGGAGGGCGAAACCAAAAATAGGCATAATGAGCTTGAGCACATATGTAATATAGTTCAAGGTTCGGAACCCCAAACCCACCCTGTGAGTATGGCCTGGTTAGTACGTCCCATTGTAGGCGCGGTTGTTTGCCCCCCCCCACACTAGTCTGATCATTTCCAAGAGTAAAGCGGTGAAGAAGTACCTACCCGGATAATATGGAATGTTCATGAAAAGATAAAGCACTTGTGGCAAGATCACCATTTTAATTAGGGAGATGCGCCCTGCCATGGATAGTGGTAAAGAAATCCAACGTGCGACACGGCTAATGACTTGATCCAATGTCCTGCCATAGTTGAGGCGCATTAGCTCCTCCCTATCTCTGGAAACATGGATACCTAAATACTTTACCTCTGTGCTGCACCACTCAAGTGGGTAATTCAAGGGGAACTGAGCGACTGCGGGGGTGAGGGGGAATATTTGCGATTTTCCCCAGTTTATGTGGATTCCCGAGAGTCTCCCAAATATTATGAATTCTCTCAGGAGAGGATTGAGATTCTGCTCTGGGTCCCTAACATATAGGGTAATGTCATCTGCATATAATGAGATGAGGACCTGGCGTGCCGGGCACCTTAAAGCTTTGTCTTGGTGATGCTGCCGCCATCAAGTTGCAAGTGGCTCAACCGCCAGCGCGAACAGCAGGGGGGAGAGTGGGCACCCCTGCCTGGTACCCCTAGTAATTGAAAAAGCAGGAGACAGATGTCCATTTATTAAGACCCTTGCAGTTGGGGAGTGGTATAGCAAACCAATCCAAGAGAGGAATCCCACCGGCATACCCATGCGTTGCAGGATGCCGAGCAAATAGTCCCATTCGACTGAATCGGACGCCTTTGTGGCGTCTAAAAAAACTGCCGCAATGGCTAGTTCGGGAGCTACGTTCCGTAATATGGAAAAGAGAGTACGCAGGTTATGCGTGGTTGCTCGGCCTGGAATAAACCCGGATTGGTCCGGTAGGACCAATTTGTCCATCAGCAGATTGAGTCGATTAGCTATTACCTTAGCTAGTATTTTAGCGTCATTATTGATGAGGGACAGCGGCCTGTAAGAGTCGCAGTGATCTGCAGGCTTCCCTGGCTTTAATAAAGAAGTAATGAGCACTTCTCTCATTGAGGGCGGAAGGATGCCATCTACTTGAGCTTCTTCATAAACAGTCTGCAGGATGAGGGCTAGTTGATCTATATATGCTTTATAAAAATCTATGGGGAGCCCATCGAGCCCAGGGGCTTTACCGGACTTCATCTGCATAATAGCCTTTCGTATTTCGTCCAGCTCAAATGGGACAATGAAAAATTCCCTCTGCGAGTCTCCCAACCACCCCAAGGTAACATCATCCAGATATGGGGCCAGGTCTAGAGTGCCGCGTCTACTAGTGGAGTACAGCCTAGAATAATGTGTAGTGAATGCATCTAGTATGTCAGCAGTGTCTCTGTATTGCACGCCATCGGGCCTTGCGAGCTCTAGAACATAATTAGAGAAACGGGGCCTGCGGTTTACTTCTGCTAGGGCTCTGCCCGGGCGTTCCCCCTCCCCATATCTGCGGGCCACCCAGTATTTGCCTCTGAATCGAGTCTCTCGTTCCGCTGTCTCTATGTTTTCAGAATACATAGATACATCGAGTCTCTCGTTCCGCTGTCTCTATGTATTCTGAAAGTTTCTCTCGGATGTCCCGCTGTGCCGCCCCGTCTGCACTACCTGCTATTGAGGCCTATAGCGTTTTGAGTTCACCTTCCAGTTTCCTCAGGGTGCCTTGGATATCGCGCAGTACTCCTGAACTTTTGGATTTGCAGAAACCTCGGATGGTGACCTTGAAGGCCTCCCAAACCGTCGCTATGCTGTCGACGGACCCTAGGTTTCGCTGGAAGAAATCTGTAATTTCTTGCCCTAGTTCACTGTGAAATACAGTGTTCAGTAAAGTGAGAGGCGATAGCCTCCAACTTCTAGTAGGGGAGTCATACCCTGGAGAATTTAGTGTCAAGCGTACAGGAGAATGGTCAGAGTATGTTCTCGCCAAATGAGTAACTGATATTATCGATGGGCCTAGTCCGCGCGATATCAGGCAGTAATCTAATCTAGCCCAAGATGCATGCAGGGCTGTGTAATGTGTGCCTTCAGTTTTGTGTGGGTGCAAATGTCGCCATGCGTCCAATAGCCCATTGTCAGCCACTAGGTCACGTAGTAGCTTATGCGATCTGGTATAGTGCTGTGGTGCCGGGTTTGACCTGTCCATCTCTGGGTTAAGGGTAGTGTTGAAATCTCCCCCCCATATTAGGTGAGTGGAACCTATGTCAAGAATCTTCCCCCAAAGCATGGCGAAGAAGTCAGGGTCATCATCATTGGGACCATAGCAGCAAATTATTGTGACGGATTCTGTACCTAATCTGCCCCAGACCATACAGTGGCGACCTTGTGGATCCTGCGATGACCCAGCGGGAATAAATGGAGTGCCTTTCTTTATAAGGATGGCTGTACCCCTGGAGTATGAGGAGTATGAAGAGAATGTCCTGAAATCTGCCCATTTACCTGCAAAAGATGGAACCTGGTTGGGGTTAAGGTGCGTTTACTGGAGTAAAGCAATTTGGATATGATGGCGGTCCAAATAGGCCAAAACTTGCCTGCGTTTCCACGGATCACCAAGCCCTCTAACATTCCATGTCAGAAAATGCAAATTCTGCTTAGTGGTTACGTCTGCCATATGAAGAGTTGGAATCGCAAAAAGATAGTGGTGTACGATCTACAACTGCAAGCTCGATACAATACATACAAGAAGAACGTTGTCTGTGTCTCTTTCAATAATGTATCATGTCCCATAAACATACCCGTCCCACCCCCACCCACTGTAGCATCCCAATCATGCCAGAATAACTAGTCCCGCCCCCTCCCACATAGCCCGAAGAACAAAAAACATCCTGCATTGTTATCTGCAGTAAGGGGGATCGCCCTGGGGGGGTGGGGGACTCCTAGGTGCAAGCACAGTGACACCCTCCCCTCCGAGTTACAAGGCGATGTAGAAACAAACTCGGTAGGGATAGGGGTGCTCGGTACTAAGTGTCATTCAACCCCAGGAGGAAACTTATCTGGTCTTGGAGCATCTGTCGTTACTTTCCATCAGGAGGAAATGTCCGTGTTCTATTGTCTCAACAGCTGAAAGAAGGAAGTTTCTGCATCCAGAGCGAGGAAGGCGAGCGTATAGGTATGCCATCCCCACAAGAGTAGGAACAGAAGGCATGTGGAGCATGCTATGCTCTGTCCGGAGAGGACGATCCTTGTGCATGTTCTTGCGAAACGTGCAGATTGTTTGACCGCTTAATGCGTTTCAGGAAGTCGTCTACTTGTTGCTGGTTTGAAAAGAAATGTTGCTTGCCTTGGTGAGTCACCCTCAGTCTAGCCGGATACATGAGCGCGTAGTCAATTTGTGCCTGCCGAAGTTTCTGCTTGGCAGGAGTGAACTTCCGTCTTTCTTCTTGTACAGCGGCCATGAAGTCAGGGTAGAGAGTGAATGCAGTGCCCTGGAAAGTGAGATTCTTTTTTTCACGTGCCATTTTGAGTGCCACATCACAGTCGCAGTAGTTGAGCAACCGTGCGATTATAGGGCTTGGCGGGCCCCCCGGTGGCGGTCTAGGGCCCAAGGAACGGTGTGCCCTTTCTACTTTAAACTGGGAAGACAAGACATCAACGCCGATTGACATCCCCAGGGCCCCCCTAATGAAGAAACCCAAAAAAGAGACGACCTCCACCAACTGCATGCTCATAAACTGCAGATCAGCCACCAAACATGCAACAGAGCTAGCAGAATCCACCTCACCCATGACATGGTTAAATGATTTCTCTTCCCCAATCATGGATATGCGTGTGCCCCCAGGCTTTGCAATCATCAACAAAGACCGAAAAGACCAAAGAGGAGGGGGTATAGCAATCATACACAAAAACAACATCTCCGTGATGGGAATTGACACCCTTAACTACCACACCTTTGAATGTCTAACCGCCAACATTAAGACAAGCGACAACAAAGCACTACTCTGCCATCTCCTATACTATCCCCCTGGCAACATCACCGCATTCAGTGAACACTTGTCCGACTTGATTGCTCACTGCTCACTCCGAGACTCTAACAATTTAATTCTTGGCGACCTCAACCTACACTGGAATGAAGAAAACAACTCGCAAATCCAAACCCTGAATGATCTTCTACACACCAACAACCTTACCCAACACTGCTCAGAGGAAACCCATAACAGAGGAGCAATCCTAGATGCCATCATTGCCCAACGTGACAGTCACGATCGACCACATCCTCCCCGTCGACTGGTCCGACCACCACATAATCCTATTCCACATCAACCAACTGATTCTATACCAACCCCCCATGCAAGACCCCCCCAAATGGACGAGAAATCTAACTCAGATTACCCTGGCTGACCTAGAGGAAAGGGTAAGCTCTCTCCTTCCCATCTCCACTGATGATCTCTCCACAACAGAACTCACCTCTCATTACAACTCAACTATGACGTCCATTCTAGACCAATTAGCCCCCTTGAAACTAAAAAGAACCAGGAACATTCCATCCAGATCCTGGGTCAACACTGATATTAACTCCGAAAGAAGTCAACTAAGAGCTACAGAAAGACTTTGGAGGAACAACCCTTCCACAATCCTCCGCGAGCAACTCAAATCAGCTCAACGGAAATACAAAAAACACATCAAGAACGAAAAAACGACTTTTTTTCTGCACCGCTCTGGACAACGCAAAAAACAGGCCCAAAGAACTCTTCAACATCATTAGGCAACAAACTTCCAAGCCCCCTGCATCCTCAGTTCGGGCCTCCAAAGACCTGTGCGACAACTTCGCCAACTTCTTCAATGACAAAATCACCAAGATTGAGCTCTCACTGGACAACAACCACAGTCCCCCCTGCAAGAGCCCATCACCAGGGACTGAAGACATCACACTCAAGCACCCCACGAAATCCTGGAAATCCTTCACCCCCATCCCAGAAGCGGAGATAGTCAAATTGATCTCCACCTGTTGCGGGGATTCTGCACATATACAGAGCTATGCACAGGATAATAGGACCTCGGTGTATAGTGGTGAACCAACCATGCACCTTAGTACCCACAATCCCAATCCGACTAGCTTTAGCGCCTCATTCGTTCTCCGTACTACAGCGAAGCTACCAATGATTAGACAACCCAGAACACGGTCTCTCTCTCTCAGGACTCGCGGAAGCAAGAACACTCTTTCATCTCTCACTCATACTTGTCCACAACGTGCGTAATAAGAGACACAGTATAGTTTAAAATGTTTATTTCAACTATCGTGCTCTAAGATAAAGTACACGTGCCAGTACTATCAGCATAATGCATAACGATAAAATAATAAGCATGGTTACAATTCCATAGAATACAAACGGGGACAGCATTCTATAAAGAAAGTGGATATAGGGCTAAATGGCCTTACCACCCTCCCCGTGCTAGTAACTAGTTTATTATAAAAATAGAAGACCTCTGGGCTTTGTCAGGCGGACCCCCATACCTCAATATCTAGATGCAAGGTTTACATCATCAGACAAGCACAGCTCTTCTCCCTGGAAAGGTTTTTCTCCAAGTGCCACCAACAGGAGATCACAATATTAAAAGCACACAAATTTCTCCAGTGCAGCTGTATTTCGTGTTATGTCTAAGTGCGAGGGGCTGACCAGATCAGCAATAACAAGGGACGTTGTTTTTCGACCTTGTACATGGTGTGCAGACGAAACCCACAGGGAACATGAGAAAAGGTGAAAAACAAAAAGGCAGACAGTTCTAATATAGCCGGGCACAAGCAGAGTCTAGAAAAACAAAGTCACAGAGTAACGTGTGCAAAAAAGGCATCATGGCAGCCAGGCCTAAGCTAACTTAGCAACGTAGACAATGAGGCCACAAACCACACTACACCCTCCCCTGGTCAGTCCATTGGCCAAGACATAGGACGAAAACAGAGTTCAAATAGATGGAGCAGAATGTAAACGTCTATGTATGAAAAGTCCCCATGAAGGACAGTGAATGAATAGAAAACAATTCAGAACAAAAGAATTCCAGAGATGCAGTTCGCTGAAAGCGAAGGCCCCTAATCCAATAGAGTGTAGGTGCAGAAAACTGCCACACCTTCCAAGAGGACATCATTGGTATCGTCTGACAAAAGAGATGCCATCCAGTTTAACAAGTCAAAACTGCATTCATGTTCCTCATAATAGGGAGCAGTAATCAGCAATGCGGGACAACTTGCGTGATACTCAATATAACTTCGTTGTAGGAGATTCTGAGCAGCCGCCCAGATATCCCATTGCGCCAAAACTCCAAGTGCAGCCGCTTGCGCCATCAATCCGGTGCCGGAACAGTCCTGTTCATGGGCCACTAAGGGGCCCATCAACTGGCCAAAATCCGGGTCCGACAGAGACGTATTGGAGAGGCAAACATCCAAGGATCAAGAGAAAGGACATCGTAAGCATGACATCACAGGTTGCACGCAAGTGAAATACACAAAGCGAAAAGAAAGTCTATAGAATACAACAAGTGTCGCCAGTGGCAGGATGCCGAAGCTGATGAGCATGCGATCACGGAGCATCCGGAGTCGACCGTTGTCGAGTAGGCCCCCAGGAAGTGCAGCCATTGCGCAGCAAACAAATTAAAAGTAATATTCCAGCAGCTAAGGCAAGGAGCAATGGGAAGCCGCCAAAGACGCTGGAAAAAATAGAATGAATAAAAGCCGGAATTACACCAAATATAGTTTGAAAGGAGGTAACAAGGCCAGAGCCCACAACTTTAAAAAAGTGCACAAGACCTTCGGTATTAGAAGCATTGAAAACGCGGTGAATCAGTTCACCGAAATGTTGTGGGAGGTTTGTGTTCAAAAGAGCCTGTATCTCACTGTGGGTACTAGCCACCTGGAGGACGAAGGTCTCGCGTGCGGAAGTGAGCATAACCTCCTGGTTCAATAATAGCGCCTTTATTCTGCTCAATTTATTGAAATCCGCCTTCAAAGTTGGTATGGAAGGCCAAATGGAACTATCTATCATGTCGTGCGGGGGTGGAAAAAGCACATTTTTGCAGCACACAACGCGGTGCGAAACCGTTACAATGTAGGGGATGCCTGCCTGCATCCCACAGCAGTCCTGATTATTCAGAAGCAGATAACTACCATTTGCAAGCACAGTGAAAGTAGGTGATATAACAGGAGCCGGAATGCCCTTCAAAACACAAGTAAGATTCGGAGACGAAACATTACAAGCTCCGTGCAATTTAATGTTTTTACAAATTAGGGAATGACCCACTGTAGAATCGCAGGACTCTCCTGTGAGAAAGACCTCCTTTCCGTCCCTAAGGCATCTGTACATGAAAGGCAGGGACCAAAGTTCATGCAAGAAGGCACTGCCTAAAGGCTGAAAACGGCCAACAGGATAATGTTTCATGCATGAGCTGAACTCAAATAAAGAAAAAGGCAAAGCGATAACCCCGTGGACTAGCCACACAGCAGAGTCAGTCTCCGCCACCGAGAATGGTAACGGCTCTATCTTTTCGATATGTAAGAGAGTGCATGTTGCATCTTTCATGGACATGAATTGCTGTTTGTCAGTTAAATTAAAAGGCAAGAACAAGCAGACGTGTTTAAAAAATGCCATGGAACTTTGCCCATTTTCAACGTCTGCAACGTCCATGCAAACTGCATTACAGAACGCAATTGATTCTGACCATGATATAACACAGACACATCATCCTGTACAATATCAACAACAGAGGAAACAATATTTTCTAATGTGTAAATGCGGGAAGACAGGGTATTAATACTATTGTCGACAACAGCAAGCACTTTTCTAGATTTGCCTGATCGATTTCCCGTAAACGGGAAGCAGCTTCAATTTGCGAAAGCTTCCAGAGTTCATTGTAAGTCTCATAAATAAATCTTTTAGGTCTAGGACCTCGAGGCCCTAGAACAAAATCAGACAGATCAATGTTGCCTGATAGGAGGGACAAATGTTGTTTAACAGAATCTAATGAAGCGTGCTGCAACCACTGTTTACATACTTTACCAACAGAATATGTTGTAACAGTGCGAGAGGCAGAAAACCTTGGATCTGGCCTATCCTGTTTGTAACCAAGAGCAGTGTCATGAAAACGTAGTTGGCAGGCATTCGAGGCTATGGGCCAAGCCAACCAGGGTGACTGAACAAACGTAGAGATATTAAACGAATTGTTTTGAAACAAAGCTTGCAAATTGGCCAGGGAAATATTGAAATGCAAGCTCTCGTTGGGAGTGGAAGACAATAAGGGAATGGAGGGTGCGTTCAATTGTTTGGAAGTAGCCAAACCCCAACAGGTTGTTTGAAAGATCGTACTATTTAAAAATAAAATCTGGGCCGGGATTAGGCAAGCACGGTGTAAGGCTTCCGTACCGCGTACCTGCCATGATTTGGTGCCCCAAATAGATTTTAAATCAATGGTGTCCTGCCAGTGCTCATAACCACCCACGGCTAATTCATTCAAAAAGGAACTCGAATATAGCAATTTGGTGTGGGTCAACATGACCTTCTGAGCGGACGAAGTGTTCAATTTAAAATAATAGGACCCAGGGTTTGATCTATCAAAGTCTGTAAAGTAAGTAAATTTACTTTTAAGTGTTTGGGAGCTACCTGGCAAAGGGGTCGGACAATGTTCCCATTGTGTGTAATTAAAAGTACCCCTAAGTGTACTTGGTTTATGGAGAAAATGGTTGCCCCAATGCTGGTAACAATATAAATCAGCATAACTTGCAGAATTTAAGTACAAATCTTCAGCATTAAAAGCAGCATAATATTTCAAATCAGAGAATAACGATTCAACGGCATGCACATTCCAATCGTCAGAATGAACATTACTTTTCACCACATCACCCATGGAAACACGGAGGACATTCGGTACATTAATAATCTCGGTTGGTCCATGAATTTGGAAATTTACCGCATCCCATACGATGCCATCAGCGACTGGGAAAGCTGAAATGTTCACAAATGTGTGGTCACGCTTCATGATGTGAGAGGAAGAATGCGGAGCCAAAGTTCCAGCGACACAGTTCACTGCAGAGCGTTCTGGTAAATAGTGATCATTGATGAGCAAGAAAAAAACTGTCACAAAGCCAATGGACATGAACAGGAAAATCAGGAATAGTACCAACCAGATGTATGTCCATGGTGGGACCAAAAAATTGTCTCTGAACCAGGATATAAAAATACTGAAGCTGGACGGAATAAGTGATGAGGTGGAAGCCGAATCAAAGGAAAAACGGGTTGGGCTCAGTGGTGTCGTAGGTAAATGAGCCACCGACTCGTTTGCGGGGTATGCATACTCGGTCTCCTCATTGCATGAGGAATCCGGGCAGTCGAGCAGACGATCAGGCAAATCGACCATCTCAATGGCAACATCAGTGTCTGTGTAAGGTGTAGGGCCACAAACAAGAGTCCTTGAAATGGCTGAACATGATACCGCAGGTATCACGCTATTCAGGATCGGCCAGATGTTGTAGCTTGACATTGTCCACTGAGATGTATCTGTTGTCTTTGCGACCAGGAAGCGGTGGTAAAATGACTGTACGAGTACCCTTCAAGCCAAGGACAGGAACTGGTGCATGATAAGAGGGGCCAAATTCTTTCTTGTTCTCCACCTTCTCTCGGACCAGATCTCCAACCTTCGGAAGCCAGCCGGCAACCGGAATCTGCAGCGCAGCGTCTGTGGCTGAAGGTAAATGTTCATTTGCAAGTTTGTCACGGGTCTCTTGTATGTCCTGCAACATAGTAGAATGATTATCTACGTCAAAGATTGCGGCATGCGCCGCCATGTCTAGACCATCAAGGTCTGGCACAAACATTTGTATGCCAAAGAGCATTTCGTATGGGGTCCGCCCACCCAGAGATCTTCTAGGGAGATTATTAAGTGCACGTTGCACGCTATACAAGTGGGCCAGCCAGTTAATGCCAGTACCTAAGACTCTAGCTGTCAAGGATTACTTTAAGTCACGGTTCATTCGCTCCACAATCGAACTGCCCTCAGGTCTATATGGAGATGAAAATTGCACCCGCACCCCCAGTGACCTCATTGCGTCCTTGTATGCCTTAGAGGCGAACGCTGGACCTTGGTCGGAATGGAAGGTGCCACAGGCAAAAATTCCCACAAAGACACGCAAATCCCTAATGACATTTCGAGCGTCAGCACTTCGTTGTGGCCAAACCCAGGTGAAACGTGTGCACGAGTCTACTGCAACTAAGATGTATTTGTATGCAGTGTCAGAAGAAAATGGACCACAGTGATCCAGGTAAACACACCCAAAAGGTTTGTTAGAAATGCAGAGCTGTGTTTGTGGTGGTCGTGTAACTGTAGAAGGCTTAATTTGCTGACAAACGTCACAAGAAAGCACATAAGTACGGGTTTGTTTATATAAACCACGCCACCAGTAACACTGCTGCAAGATGGAAACAGTCGCAGTCACGCCAGCATGGGCCGAAGCCAAGCCTTCGTGTGCGGCCGTTATCAAGGAAGTTCTGCGGTCCGCGTTGGGAATCAGCCGATCATCAACGTCTGGAATTCTTACGTAAGGAACCTGTTCGGGACTTAAGTGATAAGAGTACTTGGAAGGGAAACCCCGTGGGTAATTAGCACCTTCCTTTGTTGCAGCAATAGCTGCCAAAATCTCATTATCTATTTTTGTCATGGATCTTGTAACTGCTGCTACTGAGCACGTGGCTACTGCGGATTTGGCAGCTTCATCTGCCAAACTGTTACCGACCGCGTGTGCGCCCACACGCTGGTGGCCAAGAGTGTGAATCACCTGTGTGAGAGGCAGACGTTTTTTAAGATCTGCCACTCGAACCCAAAGCATTTTATGCTTAATTGTGCTGCCTTTAGCATCTCTATAGTCGTTTTGAGACCAAAAGAATAAGTTGTCATTGAAGGATTGAACACAGTAGTAAGAGTCGCATTCAATAAGAGTCGTCACGTCTGGATTCGCGAACTCAAGTGCGAGCACCAAAGCACGCAGCTCGGCCAATTGTGCGGTACGGTCTCCTAGTGCCTGTGTGTGCACCACACTGATTTGAACTCACCGTTCACCATAGTACCTGCAACAATAGCACACGCTGCGGAATAAGCATGCCTAGAACCCGTGGCCAGTTGCGCCGAACCATCGGTGTAAATGATACATTTGTACTCCTCAAGCAGCAGCAAAGACAGAGGAGGATGAACAAATTCATACTGTAAGAACTCCTGTGTCTGAAGAGAGGAATCAAAAATGAAAGTGACATCTGGGGACGTCAGAGATGTAGCCCATTCTATCCAACGGGGGTGCAAAGCCTTAGAGTTCGGTACACTCGCCTTCGTCACTGCCTCAAGGGCAGGATACGGTGTTACCACCAAAATGCGTTTTCCCTGGGCCAGTGCGCGTTCTTTAAGAATCGCCATTTGCACTGCAGTCAAAACTTTCTCCACAGAGGAAAAGCGCAACTCCGCTGAAGTGTAAAGATGCGACTTGTATGCAATAGGGACTGTGTCACCTTCGTTAAACGTTAAGTACGTGAAACCCACTGCCCCTGGCATAATTCTAATCACCAGGTTCGTGCGGTTATCACGAGTCAACAAGAACTTAGATTCGAGTGGATCAGACTGCAGAGATTGCAGTATAGAGGAATGCTCAGGAAGCCAGCATGACTTCGAAAAGTTAGGTTGTATCAAGGCATAGAGAGGCTTGATACGCTGGGCATATTCGGGAATGTAAGAACGCCCAAAGTTTAGAAATCCCAGTAAAGACTGAAGCTTCTTCAGGGTGGTTGGAGGGCACAAAAGTGCGCACTTCTCCAAGAAATGGGGAGCCAAGCCCCTACCTTCATTGTTGAGCTCATAGCCCAAAAACAAAACAGTGAATTCTGCGATGTGTGATTTGGCAAAATTAAATTTGTATCCTAGGACCGCAAATTCAAGAATAATGCGGTCCACGCGGGAAAGATGCGGCCATAATTCGTCGGCTGTCAAATAGATATCGTCGAAGTACGAACACGCATCTGGGTCTATGCTGTCCAACAAAGAGACAACACGGGCGGCGAAGACTCCCGGGCTGTTCTTGTAGCCCATGGGCAAACGCCGAAATTTAATTTGTTTTCCATCGGAAGTGAAAGCACTCCATTGGCTGCACTCCGGGGACAAATTATGCGTGTAAAATCCATTGGATAGGTCAAGTGTCGTTTTATATTTTTTGCGAACAAGACTGTCTACTAGCACAGAACTGTGGGTATTCTGTACCGCAAAGGTCCGACAATGAGAGTTCAAATGTCGGTAATCCAAAACTAAACGGTACGACCCATCGGGTTTAGAAACCGCAAAAAGGGGATTATTCATTGGTGATACGCATGTTTCAATTACTCCTTGATATTCTAACTGTGTCAGAATGTCTGAAACGGGACCTTTAGCTTCCCGCCGGATGGGATATTGGGGTTGGGGCTGTGGCAGAGACCGCAATGGTATATCATGGGGTGGAGAATCTTCATCCCAGCCCACGTGGTTACGGTATAGCGCCGGAGCCAGGGCCCCAGCCCATTCAGCTGCGAGAGCCTCCGCTTTGTCCTTGGGGACATGACGAGAAACACTCGGAAGGATGACCTCCTCCCCCCTACGAGCAGCAAGTACGAATGGGGAGGCCAATCCGCCTCCGCTAACAAAATGTCGTAAGAAGAGGTCAGATTTTCCCAAAAATCCCTTTAATAACACGCTCAATGTCACCTTCAATTTGAATGACAATATTAAATAGTCTGTCAGGGGGTGCCACTGGGTGTCAGCTGTCTCGACAGTAATGAATGTATCAGTTGCTGTCGCCTCCACATGAGGACGCAGTGCCTCCCGCACTATGGTAACTTCCGCGGCGCTGTCTAGCAGCGTCACTGCCCACGTCCAATTCAGGAGTCTCGTTCTCACCGTCTGTGGCATACCTCGCTGTTAATGCTGCAACTTTTTTCTTCTGAAACTGTGGGCGAGAACGTGGAAATTCTTCTGGTTTCCCTCGGCCTGGTTGTCGAGGTTGGTCTCGTCCCTGTGGGGCCTCACGACCCCTGCCTCTATCCTGGCGATCTCCTCCACCAGTCTGGGAGGTCGATGGTGCCTGTGAAGAACGAGGAGAACGCGGGTCAGGGACTTGAATTCTATCTGGAGATTTAATTCTCGCTCTGTCGCGCAAATCATAAGTGCGTTCAGAAGATATGGAAACCGGGGATGCGGCACGCGACCCTGGTTTTGATTGTTGCTTACCCTGTTTTTTCAACCTCCAGTTCTTTTTAGTAAAAAACGGTTTCTCATCTTTCTCAGACTGAGTTTTTTGTTGTGGGTGTGATTGAGTCTGCGTTTTAGCAAAAGGCTTAACCTCCAAACTATTGCGACCAATGGTTTTATAAGCCTGTGCAATAATTTTCGGTAATTCGCGTGGCTTGTCCGGCTCCGGGACCAAAGCCAAAGCATTAGCGACTTGAAAGTTGACTGCATCACCCTTGATGTTCGCAAGGATTAGATCAGCCACTACATCGAACACTCCCACCAGTCTCATCCCCAATTCCACAGCCGCTTCAGGGCCATGTTCATCCTGCACCCGTTTAATTACAGAGGGGAGAACCGTCATGGAAGGAGTGCTGAAACACTTCGCATACACTGCTGCGAATACCTTGCCCCAGTTGTTGCATTCTGCCAACTCGGGAATTAAGTCTTTCGGCAAACTAATCGTCAAAATCCTGTGTTTTACCACAGGAGAAGTATTCGGAAAAACAGCCTCCAGCTGGTCAAATTTTTCTGCAAGCCAATAAGGCAAATCATCCTTATTTTGTGGGCGCTTGCCCATCACCGAATTAACCACGACGGGACTTATGGTTACACCGCCTGGTCCAGCTGGATGCGCCGCAACTCCAGGAGGGGCCCCCTGGACGTTGCCTGTAACATTGTACCAAAGCTCTGTGCATGCGGATTAAAGACGTATGCAATGCGCGCAGTTCATCAACCGCAAGCGTCAAATAACGCGGATGTGGGGTATACCCGGCCAAGACTTGCCAAGTGGCCCCCTCTATCGATAAGGGGCCTAAACGAACCGGGGTAAACGGATGTGGGAGGGCGCCATTAAACCAAATACGGTGTTGCCATGCCGTAAGTGGTACTTCAAGAGCCTGATAAGGCCGATAAGCATTGGGTAAGGCAGTGGGAGCGTAAACATGAAACAAATTGTCAGCTCCTTCCACCGCCGGAAAAGTGACCCAAGAGTAAAACACCTCAAAGTGGTGAGCCGGGTCAGCCTGCACCACAAAGATGAGAGCGACACCCGCGTCAGGCACTCCATAAGCCAATAAATGAGCCCGGAGCGCAGCGCGGCTATGTGCCGGTATATTTATATTCGCCATTAAGACCAGGAATGATCGACAACCTAGTGTGAGGCAGCGCAATATAGGGTTAACATAAACACCTTTTAATAACTTCAAGCTTGAAAGAACCTATAAAAACATCAATATAGGAGGTATCACCCTCACATACGTTTCCGGAAGCGTAAGCGAAGGTTATTGTGGACAAGCACAAGCACTACTCAAGCGTCTCGCAGATAAGAAGCCCCACGTTGGTGGCGCCATGTTGCGGGGATTCTGCACATATACAGAGCTATGCACAGGATAATAGGACCTCGGTGTATAGTGGTGAACCAACCATGCACCTTAGTACCCACAATCCCAATCCGACTAGCTTTAGCGTCTCATTCGTTCTCCGTACTACAGCGAAGCTACCAATGATTAGACAACCCAGAACACGGTCTCTCTCTCTCAGGACTCGCGGGAGCAAGAACACTCTTTCATCACTCACTCATACTTGTCCACAACGTGCGTAATAAGAGACACAGTATAGTTTAAAATGTTTATTTCAACTATCGTGCTCTAAGATAAAGTACACGTGCCAGTACTATCAGCATAATGCATAACGATAAAATAATAAGCATGGTTACAATTCCATAGAATACAAACGGGGACAGCATTCTATAAAGACAGTGGATATAGGGCTAAATGGCCTTACCACCCTCCCCGTGCTAGTAACTAGTTTATTATAAAAATAGAAGACCTCTGGGCTTTGTCAGGCGGACCCCCATACCTCAATATCTAGATGCAAGGTTTACATCATCAGACAAGCACAGCTCTTCTCCCTGGAAAGGTTTTTCTCCAAGTGCCACCAACAGGGAGATCACAATATTAAAAGCACACAAATTTCTCCAGTGCAGCTGTATTTCGTGTTATGTCTAAGTGCGAGGGGCTGACCAGATCAGCAATAACAAGGGACGTTGTTTTTCGACCTTGTACATGGTGTGTAGACGAAACCCACAGGGAACATGAGAAAAGGTGAAAGGCAAAAAGGCAGACAGTTCTAATATAGCCGGGCACAAGCAGAGTCTAGAAAAACAAAGTCACAGAGTAACGTGTGCAAAAAAGGCATCATGGCAGCCAGGCCTAAGCTAACTTAGCAACGTAGACAATGAGGCCACAAACCACACTACACACCTCCAAACCTTCTTCTCACGTTCTAGATCCTTTACCTGCCCAATTGACCAAAAAGCTGAAACGCTCCCTAGCCCCGCTCTGGTGCAAGATCATAAACAGCTCCTTGAGAACCGGAGTCATACCAGACTGCCTCAAAGTCGGCCAAGTCACGCCATTACTGAAAAAACCAGGCCTGGACACCAACGAGCTCAACAACTTCAGACCCGTCTCCAATCTCCCTCTCCTATCCAAAATCCTCGAAAGGAGCGTCCTCCTACAACTGACCCAGCACATGGACAGCATCAGCCTTCTAGATCCCCACCAATCGGGCTTCAGAAAAGGTTGCAGCACCAAGACCGCGATCCTTAACGTCATAGACGATATCCACAAGTCACTCGATACGGACCAATGTTGCCTACTCATTCTCCTGGACCTATCGGCAGCCTTCGACACGGTTGATCATAATCTACTCATTAAGGTTCTGCAAGAAAGGGTAGGTGTTGATGAGGTGGTCCTACAATGGTTCTCCTCCTTCCTACACAACCGCACCCAAAGAATAAAAATCAAAAACTTCACGTCCGACCTTCACCCCGTCAGCAGGGGTGTCCCCAAGGCTCAGTGCTCTCCCGCAACTTTTCAACATCTACATGGAACCCCTCACCACCATACTCAAAAAAGCCAACATCCGCTTCCACCTATATGCAGACGACACCCAGATCTATCTGGAAACCTCCTCCATTGATGACATTCAGAGACTCAATGACACTCTTAGAGAAGTCCAGCTCTGGCTATCAATAAACCACCTAAAACTCAACCATGACAAAACGGAAATCCTCCTCATTTCCAACAAAGAAGGGAATCCTCAAATCGTAGAATGGTTAAAAGCTACTGATGCTCTCAACGGAAATCTCACCCTGGCTGACTCTGTAAAATCGTTAGGAATCACCCTAGACCCAAAACTTGACATGGCCAAACACATTAAGAACTCCGCAAAGAGCGCCTTCCTCAACTTGAAGCTACTCAACAAAATAAAACCCTTCATCCCGCCCAAGGACCTCAAACAAGCCACTAAATCACTGGTGCTGTCTAGACTCGACTACGGGAATGCAGTCCTCACTGGTACAGCAAAATCCCACCTAGCTCCCCTCAAAACTACTCTCAATGCAGCAGCCAGAATGGTCACCGGAGTTAAGAAATATGAACACATCTCACCCGCACTCAGAGAACTAAAATGGCTGCAGGAGGGCGATCCCCAATCAGGGGTCCACCCACAAGGCACCAGAGAGCGGCCTCTTGGGCAAGGGCTTTTGCTCCCCCTAACGTTTTTGCATGCAGTCAGTCTTTCTGCCCCCCCCTAGGGGGCAAAAAGCAAACTAGGCACCAGTGATTTATTTTATGTTTGCATTTAAGGGTGGGGCACTGCCCAAAATGGGCATGCCAATGCCCCCCAAACAACTTCCACAGTCTTTCTGCCTCCCAGGGGGGGCAGAAAGTCCACTAGATACCAGGGATTTTTTTAATAAAAGGTGTGAGGCTGGCCACAATGGAAAAGGCCATGCCTCCACTGAAATGCATTTATAAACAGTCTTTCTGCCCCGCCTAGGTGGTAGGAAATTTGTGCCGGCGCGTTGATCCCACACAGGAATGTGAGATTTTTTTTATTGTATAGCTACATTTGAGGTTTGCAGGGGATTCTGGGTAGGAACAATTGCGGGATCCACACAAGCCACACATCCCTGGACTGTCTGGATTTGAATGGTTTCCCTAGTTGGCCGCCAAGTCCGGGACCAAAAACGCAAGTGACCCCCTTGCAAAACCAGGTCGTTTTGTGATAGATAATTTTGATGTCTCCACAATACGTTTTGGGCCCTTCCCTGTTGCGGGTACTTGGCCCACCCACACAAGTGAGGTACCATTTTTATCGGGAGACCTAGGGAAACACTGGGTGGTAGGAAATTTGTGTCCGCCCGGTGATCCCATAACTTTTCCACACAGAAAAGTGAGGAAAACATGATTTTCTTAGCTAAATTTGAGATTTGCAGGGGATTCTGGGTAGGAAAATGTTGGGAGATCCATGCAAGCCACACCTCCCTGGACTCGAGTGGGTGTCTGGGCTTGGTATGTTTCCCCAGATGCCCGCCAAGCCTGGGACCAAAAACTCAGGTGTCTCCCTCGCAAAACCAAGTCTTTTTGTGATCGATTATTTCAAAGTCTCCACAGTACATTTTGGGGCATTTCCTTTCACGGGCACTAGTCCAACCCACAAAGGTGAGGTACCATTTTTATTGGGAGACTTGAGGAAATGCTGGGTGGATGGAAGTTTGTGGCTCCTCACAGATTCCAGAACTTTCCATCACAGAAAAGTGAGGAAAATGTGTGTTATTTTGACAAAGTTTGAGGTTTGCAAGGGATCCTGGGTAACAGAACCTGGTGAGAGCCACACAAGTCACCCCATCTTGGATTACCCTGGTGTCTAGTTTTCAAACATGTATAGGTTTGCTATGTTTCCCTATGTTAGGTGCCGGCTGAGCTAGGGTCCAAAATCCAGAGCTAGACACATTGCGAAAAAAGTGTCCGTTTTCACTTGAAAAAATGTGATGTGCCCACGTTGCATTTTGGACCATTTCCTGTCGTGGGCACTGACCTACCCACACAACTGAGGTACCATTTTTATCAGGATAGTTGGGGGAATGCTGGGTGGGTGGAAGTTTGTGACTCCCCCCAGATCCCAGAACTTTCCATCACAGAAAAGTGAGGAAAATGTGTTTTTTTTACAAAGTTTGAGGTTTGCAAGGGATTTTGGGTAACAGAACTTGAGAGCCACACAAGTCACCTCATCCTGGATTTCCCCGGGTGTCTAGTTTAAAAAAATGTACAGGTTTGCTAGGTTACCCTAGGTGCTGGCTGAGCTAGGGTTCGAAATCCACAGCTAGGCACATTGCGAAAAAAGGATCCGTTTTCACTGTAAAAATATGATGGGTCCACGTTGCCTTTTGGGCCGTTTCCTGTCGCGGGCGCTAGGCCTACCCACGCAAGTGAGGGACCATTTTTATTGGAAGACTTGGGTAAACACAGTACAGTAGAACAAGTGTTATTGCCAATTGACTTTCTATGCATTTCTGCTTTCCAAATGTAAGACAATCTGTAAAAAAGAAGTCATTTTGAAAAATGTCTTTTAATTCTCATACTAGTAAGGGTACCCACAATTTTGGAGATGTGCAAATAACCACTGCTTCTAAACTCTATATTTTGTTCCCTTTTAGGAAATACATAGGTTTCCGTGATACCTATTTTTCACTCTTTATATTTTACCAAATGAATTGCTATATACCCGGTACACAATGAAAAACCATTGCAAGGCGCAGCTCAGTTATTGGCTCTGGGAAACTCGGGTTCTTGCTGAACCTACAAGTCCCATATATCCCTTTAACCAGAAGGGTCCAGCAGAAGTAGGGGTATATTGCTTTAAAAAATCTGCCATATTTACAAGAAGGTACAGGTGAAAGGTTGGTACAATTGGCTGTTTTTTTCAACTCAATTTCAATATTGTTTTATTTCTACTGTTAGTTTCTATAGGAAAACCTTGAAGGATCTACACAAATGACCCCTTGCTGAATTCAAACATTTGTCTACGTTTCAGAAATGAATAGCTTTCCGGGATCCATTATTGCTTTCACACCCATTTCTACCACTACCTGGAAGGAGGTTCGAAAGCACAAAAAATAGGAAAAATAGGCTGTCCTAGTAAAATGCAAAAACTGTATAGAAAATTTTGATTTTCTGTCAAAAGTCTGCCTGTTCCTGAAAGCTAGGAAGATGTTGATTTTATCATCACAAACCCTTTGTTGATACTATTTGCACGGAAAAAAACATGCTTTCTTCTGCAGCACTTTTTTCCCCTTTTTCCCCAAAAAACTTAGCAGTATTTTGGCGAATTTCTCGGTCCCCTCCAGGGGAATCCACAAACCGTGTGTACCTTTAGAATCCTCAGGATGTTGGAAGAAAAGGACGCAAATTTGACGTGAATACCTTATGTGGACAAAAAGTTACAAGGGTCTAAGCATGAACTACCTCAAATAGCCCAAAAAAGGCTTAGCACAGGGGGTCTAGCAGTGAAGGTGTTAAGGGATCTTCTGCAAGCCAACGACTGGATGGTGCGCCAGGACCTCAAGCACGCCAATCTGACCATCCCTATTTTCCCGCCACATCGCTGCTTTCTCCAGCTGCAGTGGCGTGGTTGAAAGTTCACGACTCTCCCCTTCGGACTGTCATTCGCCCTGTGGTGTTTCACCAAAGTCACCCGACCGTGGTAGAATATCTCAGGGCCCGTGGCATTCGTCTCACTGTGTACCTCAACCACATTCTTTTGCTTGGTCAATGTCCAAGGACTTTTTCCATACACTTGCAGACAACCATCGACCTACTGGAGTCACTGGGTTTCATCATCAACCAAGCAAAATCAGTCCTAACCCCTACACAATTGGCTTCATGGTGGACTCGATTCAGGCCACCCTAAATCTCCCTTCCAGAAAGGTAAACAAGATCAAGCAAAGCTGCGTCAGATAGCGGCCAGGCCATCCACCTCCCTCCAGCAAATAGAGCGGATAGTGGGACTTTTGTCCTCCTGAATACAAGCTATATTCCCAAGGCCTCTCCACTATCGGGCACTACAACGGCTAAAGGCCTTCCACCTTTGGCGGGGACTTATGTACTCACAGATAGTTCCGTTGTCAGAGGAAGCCCGGGAGGAGTTACAGTGGTGGCTCGCCTATATGGAGGCATGGAATGGGCGGGCGATATTCTGCTCCCTTTCAGATATGGTAAAAGAATCTGATGCCAGTGGCACGGGATGGGGCTCAAGGTGTGGGAAATTCTTCACAGGTGGAAAATGGTAATCTTTCAAAAAATCCCTTCACATCAATTGTCTACAATTGATGGAGGACTTGTTCACGGTCAAGTGTTGAACCAAGAATATGGTGCAATGCTGCCTGCTGCTAAAACTGAATAACGTAGCAGCGGTATGGTACAATCACTTGGAGGGTACGAGGTCGAACGCCCTGTCAGATTTGGCCAGAAACTTCTGGGATTGATGTCTAGAGAACCTCAGAGGGCTTTGCCGGGCTCATGAGGTCACACCCTATGGATTGTGAAATCTTCAGCCTAATAAAGTTTGGCTCAGACTGCCAGGTGCCTGCACATTAGTGCATTTAAAGTGACTGCCTAGCTTCCTGACCCAAACATGAGTGTCTGTCAGGCTGACACTCATCATGCTTGCAAAAGGGAGGGGCCCCTCCACGCTGAATGGTGGGCCAAGACTGCTTATACATAGAACAAATCCTTAATAAAATTCCATGCTTGGTGTATATATCAACTACAAGCTTTTATCGTACAGCTGCGCATATAACAGAAATGTACTCAAAACTTAATCTGCTGACCGCAACTTTCTTAACATTCAGTAGTATAATTGGGAAAGATGAACATTGCGGCCTGTGATGGAATGCAACCACAACCTTGCATACAATTCCTGTTGTCCTTCAAGGTGGACATTAATCATTCTTTGTCTGCATAGCTAGCATCATTATAGCCCACACATCCACGATAGTGGACTTATGTCCAGCTCGTTGTACCGTGATGAAATACCTTCCCTCGGCTGCTGTCCATTTCAACATTTCAGCAAACCAATGCCGTATCTGCAGACGGTGCACTTATTTCTAGGACGTAGCAACTTGGTATAGCACTAACAGTATCCCCAAATCCACTAACTTAGACACAGATTTCACTCTCTTGGGTCTGTGCCCCTTCCCAAAAATGCATCTCTTAGCTTGTAACAAATTTGTTCTACCAGGGATCTCTATCAAATTCTCTGTTACAGTATTCCAGTGGGTCCTCAGAGCCGCACAACTCCAGAACATAAGTAACAAATCCTCACCCTATGTTTCACATCTAGGCCATACATCACCAACCATGGAGTGCATTTTATGCAACCTGTGAGGAGTTAAGTAAGCCCTTTGCAGTATTTGGAACTGAATCAACTTAAATCTCGCAATGTGAGACACCACCACGGGATGCTCCAGTGGCTATTCAGTAAAACTCAAAGTCAGGTACATTCATAACTCCTTCCGCACCCAGAAGACGAACTTTGCGTAAAGCAATCTTATGATGACCACCACCCCATATTTACTCCAATAGGGAGTTCAACATTTTAAAGAATCAATTAGGAACAATTAGAAAAAAAAGTAGCAGTCTAGGAAGGATTACCATATTAGATAATGTAAGCCTACCCATCTCAGAATACGGCAGCTAGTTTCAGAAGTAAACAGATTCCTTTAAATAGGCGTTCGCCTTTCCCAAGTAGCCCCCAAAAGGATCAACATCCCTATGATACACCTACACACCAAGGTACCGGAATACAACCATCTTCCAACTTAAAGGCAGATCCAGCAGGCAGGCTATATTGGCCCCCTCACTTAGTGGGAACAGACATGATTTTTCATTATTAAGCTTAAGCCCCAGGACATGCCCAAAGCCATCCAACTGGCCCAGCAAAGGAAACACCACTGTCGCTGTATCAGATAGTGGCATCCATGTAGAGCAACAACTTTATTTATCTCTTCCTTACTCATAACAGCGGTCAAGGGCTCCATCGACAAAGAGCAGGAGAATAATGGGCGCCCCTTCCACTTACCCCCCTCCCTGCACCTGCCACTGCTCAGACACAATTTTACAGTTTCTGACCTGCACAGTAGTGGCCGAAACTCCCCCCAATCCCATGGCTCTCTACACTTGAAACAAATACATCCAACCCACTGTTTTGAAGGTTTCTCCATATCTTTGGAGGCCACTGCAGCATGTAACACTTCCGACCACTGTGGATGATTGAGTAGGTGATACAAACACCTAGTGTTCGCGGCCATGCTCCAACGCTGGATAATTACCAACAGATCTGGATGTACTAAGGATGGGAGAAAACCCACAACTCTTCGCGCCAACAGTTTTGCCAGCAACATATAGTCCAGATTCAACGTAGACAAAGGCCTATATTAACCCAATTCCATAGGATCTCTATTTGATTTATGTAGCACTACTATTAACATGTCTTTAGTCATGGGGCATAAAGATCGTCTCTCTTTGGCTGCTTAGAACATATCTAATATTTGAAAAGCCAATCTGTCTAAATATATGCTGCATAAAATTCAAAAGAAAACCCATCAATACCAAGGGTCTTACCATTCACCAAACTCTGAAAGGCCATTTTAATCTCACAAGTGGACAGAGGGGCATCCAATTGTTCTCTTTGTTCCATCGTAATCGTGGGTAACCCTGCCTCACTAATATATTCCAATTGCACTTCATCCACGGATGTGGATTGCGTCTCATAGTCTCTCATAATATTCTGCAAATGTTAAATGAATACCCGGTTTAGTGTGTATTATAGTTCTTTTCAACCCTTGGATGGCTGGTTTAGTCCTGGAGTTTGATTTACTATGCAATAACCCGGGCAAAGGGCAGCCAGATTTATTGCCTTTGCTATGCTTCTTCACAATTTAAGTCCTCTGGTGGTGTTTACATAGTTAATCTACCAATTTTCAGTAATCCGTCCTTGCCTTTACTAATGCTTGGGGCCACTCAACTGATGACAATGCTATCCTTTCCAAATCATGTAACTGGTCCTCCTTTTTTAATGTTCCTCTCCAAAACTTTCCTGACTCCAAAAGTCATACCAAGGCATGCTCCACGCATGGTAACTTTAAAAGCCTCCTATAATACATACAGATCTTGCACCTATCCCTTATTCAACTCCAAAACGTTATTGACAGCGAGACCCAATTCTATTCTACATGATACTTCTAGTAATGCTGCAGGCTGGAATCGCCACATGGGTATCCTTGGGACCGGCCCTTCCCAACTTAATGCACTTTAAGACTATGGTCGATGGTGTCTTGCTCAAATACTCTGTCTCAATCACATTAACCAAAGCTTGTGCATTACAAACAAATACATTTATTCAAGTATGCAATGCATGTACATAGGCGTACAAGGAATATTCGGTAAATCCAGGGTTCGAACGTCTCCAGGCAACCACCAATCGCCATGCTGCTAACCAGACACTAAATTTACTTGCCACCTGTGCCGCATTTGCTCCTGGTATTGGGAGAAAAAGACTTATCCAAGTCCAAACCAGCCACACAATTGAATACCCACCCCATATTGTGGGCGTCTCCTGATCATGTAGTAAATCTGGCATTAATTAATCTAAAAATTCCACCTCCTGTGCATTTGTGACATATACATTCATTAAACATATAAGTTTCCCATTCAACTCGCCAGTTAGTAAAGTAAACCTCCCTGCCAGATCTGGGACATGCTCTGCCATTACAAAGAGGGTCCTAGGATTAACCCATATAAGAGTGCCCCTGGCATAGGAGGAGCACACTATATGAAATAGCTGACTTCACCATCCCTTTTTCAGTTTTACACCTTCCTACCAGATGAGTTTTCTGGAGAAAAGCAAAATTTGCATTTCTCCACTTTATATATGAATAATCTTTATGCCTCTTCTGGGGACCACCCAAGCCCCTTATAATCCAAGCAATTATACTGTAGTCAAGAGTGGTCATGTTTCAGGTAAACAGAGGTTACTGAAATTCCACTATGAACTTATACTTAGAGCAATCTCATCAGAGACCTCACAACATTGGCACTATTGACTAGGCCTGGGTGGAGTTCGCAGAGTTTGTGACCAAAAAACTCAGCTACGCTATGCGAAGTTCCGCAAATGCGCGGAGTACGTTAGGCCATGCCGTTTGCACTGATTCTGAGCGGCAGGTGTTTGTCCCGCGGTTGAAAATCAGTGCAAATGGCACCATGCGCAGCGCAAGAGGGCACTGCTTCTTTCTGCGACTCGAGGAGATATTTTACTCAAGCGCCAGCTTCCTCAACGAGAATGGATGGTTACTCAACGGAAGCGGTTGCGTCCATCCACGACCGCCCGCGTTGAGAGATCTTGCTGGGAGGTGGTCTAGCGTTGGATTTTCCTCACTCGCCAACTTAACGTTGACGAGCGCGAGCAAGGAAAAAACTCTGCTCCGCGACTGCGTGCTTTGCGGAGTGTGGAAAACTCTGCAAACTCTGCAAATGGAGCGGAATTCACCGCTCAGGCCTATTATTGACTAATGTATTACTCATTAGATTCAGCACATATTTTCCAAAAACAATATAGCAAACAACAATCTTTCTTGCAACCAACCAGGTTCACTACCCACCCCTCCCCAATCCTGGACTTAGTACTTTTAAGAAGTCAGGATACAGTGGGGTATAACTGAGAGGTTTTTATTTAGCTTCTTATAATGACCGCTGGCCAGCCTGATCCTCAGCAACTGTCTGCACCAGCCTCCTAGAATCCACTTACCAATTCCAGTAGTTGAAGCATCACGTTGCCTAGGAACAGCATCAATAGCCAGGAGCATTACATCATAGAATACAATACATCCCCCTTCTTTAATACAATAACAATAAACAATGCAAATGGCTGCCACCATCTAAATAAATATTCGTAAAACTAAACCAACTATAAAATTGCTAAACTCTCCTTAACTATCATAAGAGTTACAGGACAGTAAGCTTTTTTTCACCATGTGAGCACATGCTATAAGCGCATACATAAACTATAAACAGCTTAGGACTTCACCCACTCCCAGGTGTCACGCTCCTCCTCGAAAGTCTTTGCCTCACTCTCCACAGAACAGGTTCATCTCTTAGCTCTGCCACACTCCTTGTGTCGAATAACTTGCCATACCCTCTCATCACCCTGTTGCCAACCCTCAAGATACCTAAACTTGACTCATGTTGCGGGCCCCTCCACAGCATAAGGCACTCTCCCTTTAAGTAGGCGAAACGGAGACCCACCTGTCTTAGAGTGTGGAGTGGTCCTATATTTCCACGACACATTCCTAACCTGGTTCCCCGAATCAACCTCATCTGTCACTACAAACCGTAGACTCTCTCTTAACATGCAGTTAAAGCACTCCATTAGCCTCTTCCCCCGCGGATTGGTCCACCATGGTCCTACTATGCTTAATTCCGCTGTTTTTAAAAAACAAAATCAAATTCTTCCAAAGTTAATAGGAAACCCCTATCGGTCAGTATGGAGGCAGGACACCCCTCTCTTTGTAATACTTCCTCACAAAAAGCAATCATCTTTGACACCTTTACCTCTTTTATAAATGCCACCTCTGGATTTTGCCAGAAACAATCCATCATTACTACAGCATACCTGTCACCCTTACCCAAACAGTCAAAGGGGCTACAAATTTCCATCGCCAAAATTTCCCATGCAAGCTGGCTTTTGGTTATATGGGGTTTTCATCCACTTGTTTAGGATGATTAGGGTTCAAAATCATGCTCAAAGCTTGTTGTTCCTTCCACCCCAACAAAGATCTACCCTTCTCAACAACATTTATTTTTTCCCATCACATTTCTATCCCAAAATTCCACATCTGCATGGAAATTCCCCAAAACTAGCAATTTGTCCCCAAAATACCCTTTGGGTTCAACATCCGGGAAACACAGATTACACACATCCAACCTTTCCCACGTCAAATTTATCAATGATGGTAAACGGCGAGCATGAATCAGACCAAACGTGTACCTCCTTGAATTTCACCTTTATTGCACGTTCAGGCGTGCGGTACTCCTCACTAGACTCCCTTGACTAACCCGTAAGTTGTGGTTCCTTCTCACACACCACCATCGCTTCAATCTCTCCCTCGTCGCTCGTTCCAAATCCATGTTGTCACCGGGTACTTCCTGTCCATTCACCACATTTACCACACTCCTGGACTTCCACATGTCCCCCATCTTGCACATTCTGAAGAAGTGACCCAACATTTTACATCTGACACACCTGCTCTCAGCCGTGGGACAATTGATCGCCTGAACTGTGTGTCGCCCATTACCACACCTGTAACACGCTCTCTTTTTCCCAACATTATGAGGTTTCCCTTCTTTCTTCTCTCCTTCGTTACCCTTACGGAAGGATTTCTTCACAACATTCACATCAGATGCCTTCTCCGATTCACCTGCTTTGTTTACAGCAGCAAATCCCAATTCCTTGACATAGCGAGAAGTGTTCTCCAGATGCCTAGCCACTTCTATGGTCTTATCCAAAGTAGAGTATTTCAGTCCCAACAGCTTCTCCTGGATCTTAATATTGTTAGCCCTGTTAATCATCTGATCTCAAACAATTTCATCCCTGAGATCTCTAAATTTACATGAAACTGCCAACCTTCTCAGGGCGCCACATACTACAACATGGTTTCCCCCTGCAGCTGCTCGCGAGAAAAAAATCTGTGTCTTTCAACCACAATACTGATCTTCTTTCCAAAATTCTCCTCCAGGGCTCCAATAGCAGTTTTGTACTCTTCATCCTCCTCCACATCAGACCTCTCACCTGCATTTCTTCCTTCCACAACCAGTCTTGCAGAGTCTTGAGAACCTTTCTGTCCCAAACTATGTTTTAGAATGGCCAATTTTCTTTTGACAACGAAAACATCTCCCCCTATAGCCTCTAAATAGGTTTCAAACATTTCCTTCCAGTCTTCCCAGCGCATACATTGAACACCTGGATCTTGTAAGAAGACTGGAGGGGCAGATATATACTTAGTTATCATGACTGAACACTCCTTTGCAAATACAGGGAAAAAATACTTCCGCCTGACCAAACTCACAACAGGACTATTCTGGTAGCTGACAACTTAACACACAATAAAAAAAAATATAGAAGCTTACTAGTTTTCCCCTATTCACTTATCTTGTGTGTCATACACCCAAGGAGATTCACTACACATTCCTTAGTAGTTCAACAAACATGTCAGTGTTTAGGTGACAGACTACTGTTGAGCTGAGTGTCACCACTCATCCATGAAGTTTTTTTAATTTAGCTCCGATAGAGAGCCAAAACGTTGTAGTAAAGATACTTAAACACCCCCAGTAGATAATTGTCAACAGTAACTTGTTGTAATGCATAAAGAATGGTGTCAATGTAGCACTCAAACAGAGCGCATCGGTGTGATTATCCTCTGATGTAATCATGAAGCTGTGCACATCAGTGAAAATACCTTCAACACGCACCCTGCTCTGCGCATCAGTGAAAATACCCTCAATGCACACACTGCTGTGCACATCCTGAAAGCTTCCTTCTCCTGTTGGTGAAGCTGCCAGCCACAGCAAATATCTACTAATGGGCACACACTGCTGTGTGCATCAGCGATGCTTCCATTAGTGAAAATGCACTTCAATGTGCACACTGCTGTGCACATCAGCAACACTTCTTCCAACTCTGGGCACAGCTGCCGGCTGCAGCAATTAAGCACACCATGCGCACACACTGCTGTGTGCATCAGTGATGCTTCCGCCACCAGCTGGTGCTGCTTTGTTTACTTTTTGGTTGGCCAAATGCGGGTGACGTAGCCCTGAACGAACCCTCCAATTAAAAGCCAGCAACTTTGACAACGCATCCTCCAATGAACAGCCAGCAATCTTGACGACGGCCGCTTGACATCACAGTCTTTTCTTCTTGATACACTGGCATGCCTCTTCTGTCACGGGAAAAGGGAGCGTGACCTTCACCTCTTAGAACAAGCATTGGCATAGCCAATGGGTCTCGCCTTTGGGACCTTATAAGTGTTTAGCCATGCAACAGTTGATGTTGTTGCACCAAGGATATTGTGCTGCATAACTAAATACTTAAGGCCCCAAACGCGAGACCTATTGGCTATACCAATGCTTGTTCTTCTTAATTTGGAGTGTGTGTTATCTGGATGTGTGATTGAGTGAATGTGAACATGAATCCATATTTGGAGTAGTGAGTGAGTGGATCGATGCAATGAATCAATGAATAGTCGAGTTCACGGCTACCTAAGAGTGTACACAAATTAAATGCAAAGAAGGCTGGGTGAGTAAGTGCACGGATGTACTCAGAGAAATTATAGCATAGTGCGCTTACACATGCAACTCGCTGCCCCCTCACTGAAAAGATTGTCAAAGGAATAGACAAAAGCAATTATTGTGGTTTGACCAAGGGCGTTTGAATCCCAGCAAGGGAAACTCAGCCTTCCATCCTTCTGGGATCTGTAAATTGAGCATTGTAATTCGATGTTGTACACTGCTTAAAAACGACACAAGTGCAATATACAAAACGGCATAAAAATAAATTATCTGGACTAGGGCGAGCAGAACTACTCGTACCATAATGCAATTGGAAAACAAGTCTGGGTTGGCTACTAACAACAGTTATAATTGCTCCTACTTTTGTATAGCGCTTCAAACTGCACTTCTGTAATTTCTAAAAGCTATAAATGACAAGTTAGCGTAGCATCTGGCTTCTTGGCGCCGAACCAACATTAAATATTAAGTTGTTGATACTTGTATAGCGTTTACATCCATGATAACGACATCGTTGCGCCTACTCCACAGCCCCAAGCTGGATCAGATGTAATCTTCTTTGCTGCCACACCTTTCCGCTTTGCATTCTGGTACTTGCGGTCCTGTATTGTAATTAGGGCTCCCGGTTTTATGGTATTTATTTTTTGGGCATTTTTTCTGTATTTATCCACATTTATTTTTGCCACAAGCAAAAGATGACGCTACAGCTAGTATTTTTCCACATTTATTTAAATTGACAATGCACACATGCGCTCAGTTGTTATTGGTCAACACTATACATTCATCTGAAAACTTAGCACTTTTAAGCATATTTGGGACATTCTGCAAATGGCAATCACAAGCCATTTGTCTCAGAGCCTCCCAGTTTCTGTCATCGGCAGAGTGCCACATCCTCTCCCCCACTGAACACCATACTGCCCCACTAAGAGAAACTCACACTGCCTTCAGCTGCAACCCAATTGTGCCCTGCTCTAAACACCTGGAAGCAATTCAATTCAAATTATGCACTAGACTACAGTAATATGCTGCCTGGAAAAAAGTAACAACATACTGGAAAAAAGCAAACACTCATAGGGAATACAACTTAAAGCTTTTACACTCATTATTCAGAAATCAAGGAGTGTTTTTGCTTGAAAAGCTGAACTGAAAAGAAAAGTAGCGCTTCACTGGCAAAATCTGTAAGGTGGCGCTAATGTGCTTCAGTGTAAATAAAACCAATCTGGCCACTTTGTGACTACTCTGTCTTGCTTTATTTAGTTATGTATTTATTGTTTGTATTGTAAAACTTTTTTCTCTCTCCTGAGGCTGCATTTTGGAGTAGAAAATGTCAGACAAAGACATTTGCAGCAAAAGTGTTTCTTCTTTTTGGATCCATTTAATTGTGCTGCTTATATCGACTCGCCTCTTGTCTCCTTTCTCAGCCCACGCACAATAAAGCTCTTTGTTTGTTTCTCATTTTAAAAAAAATCTTATCTCAAACTTCTCTTAATCCCCCGCATTCCTGGTTGGACTACACTGAGCGTTTGTTTATTCACGGCTTCGCCTCCAGCACACAGGCAGCCCCTGAGACCCGTCTCCCTGAGTGCCGGTGTGATTTGCTTACTGCTGTTGCTCTGGCTGTAACTGAAGCAGTTCGCAGCGTGGGTGTGGACTGTAAACTGGCTGGTTTAATATACTGCATCAGCCCTTTTTAACCTACCACCTGTATGTGCGCATGGTCGCAAGCTGCCCTTGTAAAACCCAGTCTGCAAGGAAAAGACGGGTGCTGGTGCAATCGGCAGAGTGAAGAGGCAGGGGCTAAGGGGTGAAAGAACAACAAAGCCTCATTAACAAGTAAATGGTCTTTCAAAGACCTGTGAAGTACTCGGTTGTGGCTGTGTGTGCCCGGGAAGCTGTCTCAGCCCGGGCTGACACCTCTTAACCCTCTAAGGAGGGGAGACACCAGATGGTTGGAGGTGTGATTCTATTGATGTCAATGACAAAATGTACTAGTATTTTCCTGTTTTTATATATAAATACAGATAAAGGAAAACTTGTTTTCCGTCTGTATTTATATGTAAAAATCCATTTAACACAAACCCAACGACAAGCACCAGAATGCAAGTAGAACTAGATTAGCAACTGATGTCGGACACCGGGCAACGTGGAGACTGTAGGAGTTTATGATATGTTTAATATATTTGGTTTAATGATATGCCGGGTCTGCTGCTGTGCATTGTGTGTTACATTGCTAGTACTGTAACCTGCAGGTGGCTTGGAACCCGTGGATACCATCTAGGCACTCTGTAGTTTGCAACGGCGCGTGGCCTGGTGTGACGTCACTACCGGTTAAGTGCCAAGAGTCAGTTGGTTCCTATTGGTTCAAAGGCAACAGAAATATGAAAAGTGGTTTTACTTTCAAAATGTTGTAAATATTGCGCTCGTGCTTGTCGCTAGGATGACTCGTTCTTTCCTTTACCTTCCCTGTTCCGCATTTTGCCAGTCTGTAAGGAGTGCCCAGAGAGTAAACGGTGTTTACGTCACACAGTAGGCGTTAACAGCATTACATTAGAGCTTTTATATGCACACAAACCAAAGGTCTTTTAGTGCAGATGTTCACAGCGAGCGTTGTCGTCCCTTGATCGTGCTGCAGTGTGACCAAGGATTCAGTCCTGTCCCTAAGTAGCGGTTTGAATATATCTCGAGGCAATACAAATCTGTGACGCAGTTTTTTTTCCAAGTATATTTGGGCATCTTCCCGCGCAGGTTAGAAATCGCCTGCAGATTTTGTACCCCTCACAGAAATCCTAAAAGGGCTGTATTTAAACCGTTGCTGCGGGTGGAGGGCTCGTGAATTCATTTTGGGGCAGATACTATTTTCATCCCCAGGCTTTGGTCTAGATAGAGCAAGAGAGTGACATGCAGAAAACTGAGAAATAAGCAATTAGAGATTAGTGCGAAAAGAGTGACCAAGAGAAAAGGCAGTGGTGAAAAAGCACCTATAGCCGCAAGATAAATAGACAGGAAGTTTAGGGAGGTGGCAGAAATACACATGACGTGGATGCAAAACTAGGCAGCCTTGGTATTCAGCAACCCTGCCTTTCGGAAGTAGCTCCAAAGAAACAATTCTGACACCCTGTAGTGATAATAGTTGTTATAATATTAACTAATGTGAGGAAAAATCCCATCAGAAAGGAAGGAGGCATGACGGGCCACAGAAGGGGGCTGCTGTAAATATAGACTACCCCTTCTAGCGACACTGATTGAGGCGCCATGATGGAGGCTCAGCTGAGGCACGCTGGGCCGGACACGGAACACCTCAACATAGAATGACTCACACTGAATCACCGGGTCACATGATTGTGTCAGTGGCAGTCGTGGGTGAAATCCGTGGGGCAACAATGCAATGGGGTACATTTTCGAGGGACGCGAGGGTGCTCCGTAGAAATTCAGGATAATTATACTTCAATACAACGAGCTCAGTTTAATTTGGTTAATTAGCTTGGAACTAACTTCATAAACTGTGAAAAACATTTTCGTTTTCACTTCCGTAATTGTTACAGGTTTTCCACAACTTTCTAAAACACGTTTCCGAATTTTTTCCCATATTTAGAAACAATTCGACTGCATCTACATATACTTATGACGCAGAATAGATGACACCTCTCAAAATAACGTGAGCGTTTCGAATAGCTGTATCTGGTTGTAAAATGGCGCATACACATTTGCCTGCCCGGATCTAAAGTAAAAAGTGTGTGGTGAATAAAAAACGCGCTAACAATTCATCTGGCGCACCCGAGATTCTTTGGCAGCGGGAAAGCGCTGTCTCTCAACCGAAAGGCCCATTTATTTCTGAAACCTTGTCAGGCTACTGCCAATTATTAAATAAACCAGGGTAGATTGGCTAAGGGCTGCAGAGGAGGCTGAGTCAGTGTGACCCGAGGCAGCAGCCTGGATGTGCAGGGAGGGGGGGGTTCTGAGGCAGACGGCAGGGAGGAGGGGGTGGGGCCGCGAGCGTAGCTTTACCAGAACTTGGGAGCAAGCGCCCAAGCAACAAGATACAACAGAAAAACAAGCACTGAAACACAAGTGCGGCCCGCGCCGCGGCCGCAAAAGTGACACAGTACTCCGGGTTAAGAAGTGGGAGGGGTGGGGGTGCGATTCCCTTGCGGGAGCGAGCGGCGCCGGAGCGATAATTGCTACCATATGGCGCCGCTCGCTCCCACAAGTGAAGCGCTGCGTAGGCGAGACCTAAATATGCCAGGCCCTTGAACAATGCCATGGGAAGCACGCTCCTTCACATTCAATTAATGCCACTTGCAGGTAAGCGGTTCACATCCAAAGCTCGTTATCAATTCTTGGGCTCAGTAGGCACCCTTGCAACTTCCACAGTTTGGCGGGCAGCTCCTATTGTATACTGTACATTGTCCCACGCCTCCAGACAGATCGGCAATGGCCCAATCCACACGGGCCGTATCGCACACTCCTATGGGCAGAACTCTCTCGTCAGGTTACAAGTTCGCACCCAAACAGTGCAGAACACTCACCACACTCTTCTCAGTTTGGACATTCACGCAGGTTGCTCTTGAGCTGCATAGTAGGGCAAAATTCTTTCCCTTTTCTGGTCGGAGGTCGTATCCTTCCTCCATCTGACAGGAAACCTGATTTTCGCTCACAGTCCACAAAATCCATACTACCATGGTGTCCTCTTGGTCAGGATCCCATTCTCTTTGCCATTTTTAAGAAGTCAGGACACGGTGGTGGTATAACTGAAAGGTGTTTATTTAGCTGCTTATAACGACCCCTGGCCAGCCTAATCCTCTGCAACTGTCAGCCACCAGCCTCCTAGAATCCACTGACTGGTTTCCGGTAGTAGAAGCATCACTTTGCTTAGGAACAGCATCAATAGCCAGGAACATTACATCATAGAATACAACAAGTACCCCAACCTCAAGGTCCATTTTAAAACCTAAGGAAAATTAAAGCCTAACTATGTTGCTCTCTCCAATAGACAATTGAAGACATTTCTTGTGAGAGGGTTATGACTAGAGTTAAGTATTGTACCAGTTGGGGAGTGGTCCAACTTAATACGGCTACCCCAACTGTGATGTCCAGCAAGCAATCTGATTCATAAACATATTTGTACCACTAGTAGTTACCCACTTGTAACCACAAAATAACAATCAGTCAGCCCACTATGTTATCTGATGTCATTGAAGTCACCACAGGGGGGTCCCTTCCAGCTCCAGTCCAACCAGCATTTTGCGATTGGAAACATCTGAATCGCCATCAGAGCCCTGGGGGCAGGAAGGCACACTAATGGCTTCCCAACTACTATTCACTTTCAACAATTCCAATTGCGCATCCACCATCTGATCCTGGGAGGGCCTTGATGCAATAGTCCGTCTGCTTGCTCTGCTAGGATGCTGTCTCTGATTCTTCTGTGGTCTAGTTCTGTCCATTGTTTTCCCTTTGTTGCAGCCTATTAATTAATCATTCCCAAGCCACGTGAAAAACTGTGTGGCATTGTCCGAGATAACTTTCAATGCGGCCAGGAATAAAAGAGTGTACTTCAGTACAAGTTGTCTCAATCCCCTTTTAACATCCATAAATGCTTGTCTTTCGAACTGAACAGTAGCTGTATAGTCCGGGAACATAAACACCTTATGATTATTCCTCACTATAGATCTGCCCTCTCAAGACATCCTGAGAAGTATATCTCTGTCTTTATAATTTAACTGCCAGACCACGCTGGATCTTGGAGGAGCCCCAGGGGCAGGACACCACACTGGGACCCTGTGGGTTCGTTCCACCACAAAGAACAGAGACAGTCCCATCTGAGCCACAATTTCTCTCATCCATTCTTCCCAAAACTAAGCCATGTTCAAGGTCTTCACATATTCAGGCATTCCCTTTATCCTTACATTTTTACAATGAGAACACTCTTTTGTATCCTCTGCATGCCTCTCCAACACATTCACCCTAGATCGCAAGAGAACCACAACAGCTCTCAGTTCTTTAACTTCAAGTAGGAGTTCCAACAATGCACACTTAGTTCCAGTTAATCTCTCTGCAGTCTTAATCTGGTCTGCTCTTAGTAAGTTGAAATCTGTGGTCGCTGCGTCAACTTTAGGTTCTAGAGCCTCCTGAGACACTCTAATAGCCTTAAGTATATTATCTAGGCCCTCCATTGATCCTCTCCTCTGCTCCTGTTGAGATGCCATCGATTCTGTCATCAAAATTACCAGTCCCAATTTTGGATGCTCTAATATAGCCCATATTGCACTGAGACTGGCCCACATTCACTGTCAAACCCTAGGAGAGCTCACTTGAATCTGGTACCTATGTAAGCAAAGTTATGTTAACTGTCTTCAGAAAAGGAAAGCAACGCCCAACCACGGATAGTCATCTTTCCATTTAACGGCTATCTCCAGAAGTGCACAAATACACCTGTGGGTGGTACCTCCATTTAAAAACCTCTAAGACCTTCTCCATGGAGAGTCCCCGACTCCAGACTCACACAGTGATTCAGAATATGTCCAAAGAGAGTTACTTCACCAACTAGTAATATCTCCCTCAGGGCACAATGCACCCCAAGTTAATCCAACAAAGGCAAACCAGTAGACTTGTATTGTTGAGCTCTTGGGCGCATCAACAATCGTGCAATCATTTCTCTCTCTTGCAGAACTCACATTTAGAATGGCCTCTTGGGGGCACCCTTTCAGTGGATGTATTTTCAGCCTGCCTAGTCCATTAACCAATGTACCGCTTCAGTTTTAGTTAACATACAATTAGGCCCCTGACTGCAGCTGGGCCCAACGATCCCGGTGGTCCAGCACTCTCTACCAGCAGTGATGAGGTACCCTTCTGTTACCTACTGTGCTGAGCCAAAACAAGCCTCTTTTTTCCCCTTCTGAGCTGCTCAATCTAAGGCAGGTGGGAGGGTTAGCCGGCGCCTCATCCCTGCCTCAAGCGCCACTCACGTCTAGGGTCCAAGCTGCTTCCACAGCTCTAAGCTATTCAAGGGCCTTATGCAGGCCCCCATCAGTTCAGAGGGCCCCTTACCCCTCAGGGGGGCTCTAATCAGCCTAAGATCAAAGAGTATCTGAAAGATATGCAAGACTAAGGGGCCCCTGTTCGCATTCTCTCCAGGGGCCCCCCCATCATTTTGCATTACGCCACTGCCACTACTCGACCCCAGCTGCCCGGTAAGTCTTCTGCTGCTGTTGACTCTGCCGAGATGAGCCTCTTTCACTCTCCCACTGAGATGCACAATCTAAGGCAGGTGGGTCAGCTGGCGCCTCACCTCCCTCCTCATGTGCCAGTTATGTCTAGAGCCTGAGCCAATTCTGATGCTCTCTGCTACTCCAGGATGACACCCACTCTCTGGGCACCATCTTGGTTTAGGCCGCAGGAGCAGCACCACATCACACCCTCAGGGACTGCAAGCACTTTCATACATAGTTGTTACCTATTATCCTCCAAGCTACTTGCACACAATAATAGGAAATCCACTACTGGCCAAATGTCATATAGTATCTTGCAAGAATCCAGGTGCCCTCTACCGTAATTCAGAGCAAAAAAAAGAACAAAAATGCACTACCGAGGGGAGCGTTTTGTGTGAGAAAAAACTGTGAACTGCTAATCTCAGTGATAACAACTCCAATAATAGGAAATCCACTACTGGCCAAATGTCATATAGTATCTTGCAAGGATCCAGGTGCCCTCTACCGTAATTCAGAGCAAAAAAAAGAACAAAAATGCACTACCAAGGGGAGCATTTTGTGTGAGAAAAAACTGTGAACTGCTAATCTCAGTGATAACTCCAAGATGTTGTTTGGCTCATACATCGGCACATCCTCCAACTGCACGCTGGCCCTTTTATTTAGAACATGAGCAATCCAAGTCTTATGCTATGTTGCTCCCAAACCACTCTAAGAGGTTGTAGGAACCAACAGTGTTGCAGAGAGTGTGACTGCAGAAGAGGCGGCGGCAGCCTGTTCACTGAAAGAAATGGCCTAATTACTTATTGGTCTCAGTACTTACACTATCAGGGCAAGTCTCACCCGGGAGACAGATAACTTCTTTGCATCCTGATAATTTTTTCTCTGCTCTCCAAATAGTATATAAGGATCCTCCTATCTTTAGCATTTCTTGACCAATACTAAACCAGAAAAATAGGGAGGAGGACAACCAAGGGATGGGAGGACGACATGCAGGACTGTGATGAGCAAGAGGAACCTGGGCACCTGGCCTGCCACTTGCCTGTGGCCTCCAGTTCCTGCTTATTCTAGCCTGATCCAGTTACATTACGCTGCCCGGGTTTTCTCGCCGGGGATTTCCTGCTCACTGTTCTTCCCGCCGTGCCCACCCCAGGACCTACTTAATGCAGGCCAGAGCACAACTGCACTAGTAGGCACCTGGGCTTCTAGCCTGCCACTTGCCTGTGGTCTCTAGTTTCTGCTTGTTCCAGCCTGATCCAGTGACACCCTGCTGTACGGGTTTTTCTGCTCACCATTCTACCCACCTACAGAAGCCCCATCCAACCCAGGAACTACTTAATGCAGGCACAGCGTGACTATGCACAGTGGGCGCAATGCTGGCCCAACCATGCCTCGACCACACCCAGCGCCAAGACCCCTGGCCTTCCCACCACCACCAGATACACAATCGCTGAGCTCTATACCCTCGCTCCAGGAGGCCGCAACAAACACTGCCACCACATCGACCCATGGTCCACTGTAGGACCTTTCACCAGCACCCACTGCCACTTCACCTACCACAGCACACACACCAGCCCACCAACCAGCCCTTCCCGAACACACCATAGACACCACCTGAACAAAAACACCAACTCGCAGGCTCCCTTCTCAACACACGCTCACTGTGCAAACACACCATTGACATTTGGGACCTCATCTCTAACCTCACACAGCCGTCCTATTCCTCACTGAGACCTGGCTCAATCTCACTTCCACGCCCAACATCGCCACCGCAATACCCAAAGGATACAAGATCGCCCACCGCCACTACATCAAAAAACCTGGCAGAGGGATCGCCATCATACACAAGGAATCCATCCAATGCACCACCACAAATGACATCACCCCAGCCATTGTACACCTCAACTTCCGACTCCAAACAGAGAGCAAAACCACCATAAGGGGCACCCTCACCTCCAGGACCGCATCCAGCATTCTGCAACTTCATAGCCGACTTCATCGCCGCCCTCGCCATAGATCCCAACAACTACATTTTCCTCTGCGAACTCTACTTCCATCTCATCAACCACAATGACATCAACACTACCAACCTCCTCAGCAGCATGAACAACATCGGACTCACCCAACTTGTCTACTACCCCACGCACACCACAGGCCACATACTAGACCCCATCTTCACCTCCAGCAACCCCATCAGGTACAGCTACACCACAGAACTCATCTGGACCAACCACTCCATCGTCCATCAACATCACCAGCTAACGGACCTCCGTCCCCTGTCTGCCCAAAGCCCCATCACAGCTAGAGCAAAGTTTCAAAGGACACATGGATCAACACTCTCCACACCACCCACCCCATCTCCTTCAACGTCAGAAACTTCAACAACTGGATCGCCAACTGCGCTGACAGCGTTGCTCCCATTGGCAACAACACCCACAGAAGATCCACCAAGCAGGCTAGCTGGTAAACTGCAGACCTCAGAACTGCTAAACGATGCTGTAAACAACTGGAAAGGAGATGGCACACCAGCAAGGACACGACCGACAAGACCGCCTTCAAGACAGCCCTCAACCTCTACCATAGACAGTTGAGAGAATTGATGAAAAAGGTGTTAGCATCACACATCAAATCAAGCTCCAATAACAGCAAAGAACTCTTCAAAATCATCAAAGAATTATAGAGCCATGTCTTAAGTGCCTTTCAAAAAGGCAAATGCTCAGTAATCATAGTCAGAGACTGAGTAAGCGAGTTCCAAAGTCTGGCAGTAGCAACTGAGAAAGCTCTGTCCCCCCAACTCTTCCTCCGGACCCTGGGTACGATGACCAAATTGCGGTTGACAGAGCGATGGTTTTTACCTGGGATGTACCGATGAAACATATCTTTAATCCCGGCAGGGCTCAGACGGTGGAGCACCTTATGTACAATCAGATAGACTTAAACATAATGCACTTCTTATGGGGAGTCAATGCAGCTCACCCAGCCCTGCAGCCGCTGACTGGCATTTAGGAATGTCAAGAATTGCTCGGGGAAGCACATTCTGTGCCACCTGAAGTTTTGCCTGGGTGCTGATGTTAGAATCCAGGTAGCGACTGTTTGGTTGGTCTTTCCATTCAGAGAAAATTCAGCGTCTAAGATTACCCCAAGATTTTTAGCCTTCTCAACTGGAATCGGGAGTATACCTAAGAGGTCTAGCCACCAGTTACTATTCTAGATCGAGGTTTGCATCCCAAAAAAGCAACACCTCAGTTTTCTCACCATTAAGCTTAAGGAAATTCCTTTCCATTCAATCTGCGACCGCCAACATGCATTGAGAAAAACTATCTGCGGTAGCTGCAGAGTTCCTAGGGATCGACACAATGATCTGGGTGTCATCTGGGTGTCATCAGCGTAGGATCTCGCATACATCCCATAGGCACGAATAATGGCAGCAAGTGCGGACAGATACAGGTTGAAAGGCATAGGGCTCAAAGATGAGCCCTGCGGTACCCCCACAAGGTAAGAAGAAGATATCCAAATGGAATTGGTTTAACCGTACCCTCTGAGAGTGATCATTGAGGAAGGAGGACAATAGGGCCAATGCCTGCTCTGTAATGCCCAGGCGTTCAATCAGCAGCGAGGGGGAGATGGCATTGAAGGCCATGGACATGTCTAAAAGAACCAAAGCTGCGCCTTGCCCCATGTTCACTAGTCACCTAATCTGGTCCGTGGCCGAGACCAAAGCAGTTTCGGTTGCATGGTGTTTTCGGAAACCGAACTGAGTTTGTCCAGTCATCCCTGCTCTTCCACAAATTCCAACAAATGGCCATTCAGATGTTTCGCAAGAATCTTGACCGGTAGCAGAAGTAGCAAAATCGGACAGTAGCTTTTAAGCTCCTTGCTGTCAAGATTGTTTTTTTTTAGGATAAGGCCAGACCACTGCCTCCTTCCATCAGTGTGGACAGCAACCAGAGAGGATAGCTTTGGAATCACGCAGAATTCAACGCACTACTAAAGAAACCATGGACACACCCCAGCGAACTCAACAACTACTGACTGATCTTCCTGCTCCCATTCCCAGTCAATGTATTAGAAAAAGCCATCAACCAACAACTCTCCTCACATCTGGAAAGGAACCTTCTACTCAAAGTCTCCCAATCTGGATTCTGCAGCAACCACAGCACCGAACCAGCCCTCATCCCGGCTACCGACGACATCTGAACCTTACTCAACTGAAGAGAGACTTCAGCTCTGATTCTCCTAGACCTCTCAGCAGCCTTCTATATGGTCTACCACCACACACTCATCACAAAGCTGCACAAAATATTCATCCAAGGAGCCACTCTCAGATGGATCACCTTTTCCTCACTGGAAGAATGCAAAAGTCCGCCTTTTCACCTTCACCTCCGAACCTAAAGAAAACATCTGTGGAGTACCCCAATGATCCTTGCTGAGCCTCTCCCTCTTCAACACTTATATGGCACCTCTGGCCAGCATCACCCAGCTCATCACACAGCTCATCCTCTCCCTCTCCGAAGACACCATCATAACCTACTTCCTCAACTGCATGACAGACATTGCCAACTGGATGAAGGACAGCTGCCCAAAGCTGAAAATGGACAAGACAGAGTTTCCCTAAACAAAAGCTCCCCATGGGGCACATCCTGGTGGCCCTCAGACCGACTCCTACCCCCACTGACCACGCTAGGAACCTAGGCATCATTCTTGTCAACAAGCTAAGCATGATGACTTGGGTCAACTCTGTGTCCTCCTCCTGCCTCTTCATCCTCCACATGCTTCGTAAGATATTTAAATTGCTACCCAAAGCTCAAGACGCATTATCACCCAGGCCCTCATCTCCAGCCGACTGGAATATGGCACGCTCCCTATGCAGGGATCACAGCACATCTCTTCCGATGACTACAGGCCATACAGAACACTGCAGCCAGACTCATCCTGGATCTCCCTAGATGAACCCTCATCACCCTCTACCTCAGGGAACTCCACTAGCTTCCTGTACAGAAAAGATGCCTGTTCAAGCTCCTGACCCATGCATACAAGGACCTACACAAATGCAGGCACACCTACTTGAACCACCGCCTGAACTTCCATCAGCCCACTAGACACCTCTGCTCTGCGTCCCTTTCTCTAACCCTCACCCCGCACCCAATGTTGCAGATGCGCATATTCCTCCTCCTACCTACCAGTAAAGACATGGAATGCGCTACCCTTTCATCTATGGACCTCCCCATCTCTTCCAGAATTCCAAAAGTGCCTGAAGACTTGGCTATTCTGCTAATTAAGTGGAACATGCTAACGCCTGAATACCCTCATGGGGGACAAGAAGCGCTCTACAAATCTACTGATTGATTGATTGATTGAAGACCTTGACTTAGGAGTAATGAAGGTGACTGGTAAGTAATCAGGCCATTAACTCGTTGTCCATCTTCTTTACTGTGATCTTTACTTTGTGGGAATATTCCAAGAAATCTAGTCCTCATATGTGCCACCAACACCCAGAAAATGCCCATTACTAAGAATGCCCGGGGGGCAGAGCTTGCCTGGCTCTAAGATGCCCGCAAGTTAGAATCTCTCTGCTGATTTCAGCCTTATATCCTTCATAATCCTGCTCACACCAGCGTAAATCTCTCCGCAATGCTCAGGGAACTGAAGTTTTAACAATGTGGAGTCCCCAGACCTGGCTACGGACTGCTGTGATTCCTCGAAGCACTGGTAAAGTGGGAAGACCAGAGTGGGGCATCCGTGATACGCACCCACCACCATAACACACATGACATCGGAGCAAGGTCTGCCTGTGCACGGGAGCTAATTGTGGGTCGAGAGGCGTTCTCCCGAGTCAGAAGTGGCTGCTGCTGCTGGTTGTGAGCCGGGTGCCCCACAACTGGGGCCGGTCGGATCAACAATCTCTGGTGCCCCTGTGGAGGGTCACCATCCGGTCTGGTCCGGCGCAGCTGCTGATAACAAGATCGCCGGCCATGACATTGAGCGATGGGCGCACTGCCGAGCGCCGTCCTCCCGCAGAGCTGAGGCAATTTCCCAGGTGAGAGCGGTAGTCGTACTAAGGGTTCCAGCTACAGCCCTGGTCCCGATCGCTGCGACCGAAGATTAAAGTGCCCTTCTCCCTCTTGTGGACGGCTGCATGTGATGGGCTGCGACTGCCTGGGGGGCGATCCCGCACCCGGCTCTATTGGAGCGCTTGGAGGGTGCTTGTGGCCCTGCATTTGGGGTTGCTAGAGGGCCCCCAGGCTGTACCCAGCGACCCTTGTAACATAGGGGCCGGTTGATGCTTACTTTCCCAGCCACATGGGGAGACGACTATAGTAGAAGCTGCTATCCGGGACTTCTCGCCTCTTACTACCACTGAGTTTGTCCCTGGAGTGTGTGGGAAACGCGCATGAAGTTTCCACCTCTGCCACCAGAACCAGTGCAAGTTGCCAGGTCGAGTCTGATCGTAGCAAGGTAAAGAGAGGTGGGGGTGGCCCTTTGCTATTGATGCACCAGCAAAGTCTACAGTATAAGGTGAGGCTGCAACATGGGGAAAACCGGAAAATCGCAGTCAAAGCTACACTTTGAACGAAGAAAATCGCAAAGGCAGAATGAACTGGAAAAACGCCTCAGAATTGGGCTCGGAGGCTGGCGACCGTACCCCAGACTCACATTCAAAACAAATGCTTGCAACTATGCAGCACAGTCTGAATAAGATTGATGGGAAAATTGATGCATTAACTTTCCGGATGGACAGGATGCCTGAAAGGCTAGACAAACATACAGAGCGCCTAGATACTGTAGAAAAAAGGGTTTCTGACGCCGAGGATGCCTTGAACGCCGCCTCTCTTTCGCACTCCACCACTGACAAACAACTTCGTCTTGTTCAGGCCAGGGCAGAGGATTTGGAGGCCCACTGAAGGCATAATAACCTGCATGTGGTGGGTATAGCAGAGTCCACAGACACCCCTAAGCTTTTCGTGGAAAAATTACTCACCACGCTGCTGGGAAGAGACTGCTTTTCTACAATATTCGTGGTGGAGAGGGCACACCGTACGCTTGCCACCAGATCGGTACCGGGAACTCCACCACGCCCGATCATAGCAAGGCTTCTTAATTATAGGGGCCGAGACACTGCTTTCTGCAAAGCCAGAGATTTGCAGGAACTTCGTTATGAGGGAATGTCAGTCTCTCTTTATCCAGACTTTAAGCAACACGTGCAAGACGCAAGACAACTCTTTGCGCCAGCCAAGAGGAAGCTCTGTGAGCTGCAACTGGACTACAACATGATGTAACCTGCCAAGTTGCGAGTCAAAGCGGATGGAAAGACGCACATCTTCACGGATCCAACACAAGTGATGCAATTTCTTAAACGGAGAGACGCCGGTCAATCTAGGAAAGGCCCTCAGGCGAACAGCGGAGATGAGATTTCGCAGGGAGAGGAATGAGGACTTACTTCTTACAGTCTTATACTGGGTACTCTGCGTTACAAAGCTTAATCGAAATGTAGTGGACGCATTCCCTGGTTTGTAGAATCCAACATGACGTGCAGGAGTAAGTCCCTATCCAGTGATTGAGATATCATTTGGTACAATGCTGCCAGATATTTTGTTTGTCTTGGAGGGTGAATTCTACCCAGAATGCTAAATGGTGAACTGTAAGTTTTTGGGTGTATTACACACTGCTACTCTCTTTCTATGTCATTTTCCTCCAAATTATATGGGCCTCATTGAGAACAATATACACAAGATGTTAACCCGGGTCTAGCCAGCGCTATATAAAACTCAAGTAAATAAATAAATAAATAAATAACCCTAGAGTTATTGTGGGTGAGGACATTTATTAATCATTTAACTATTCTTAGAACATGAGCTAATATGCATGCCGGAATGTGGAGCGAACTGAGCAGGGCAACATCTGCCCTAGAGTGTGAACCACAACGGGAGTGTCTGATTTGTTGTATTTGTGATTTAGAATATATTTCTTTCTTGCCATTTACTGTACAAGGGTAACTTAACGGGTGGGGCAGGGAGGTATTGACTATGCGCAGTTGGGGTTTGCATAGAGTTGGTGGGGGAGGGAGGCTGTTTGGTTGGCGAGACAGCTACAGCTTGTGGCGTTCATGCAGTTCCATGTTTTCCCTGGATGTGTTTACCCTATGTAGGACTCCAGATGGGGTCAGTGGTGAGCTCGACATAACTGCAACAAGTACAGTGCGGGGCCGATTCACAGAACTAATCTGAGATAAAATCCTAAACTTACTACTTTTGGTATTCACAGAAGGCATTTAGTAGTACTAAAGTTAGGACTCCTAACTTTACTACTACTAAACTGAGACAAAATCCTAACTTTACGACTTTCGGTATTCACAAAAGGCATTTAGTAGTAGTAAAGTTAGGAGTCCTAACTTTACTACTACTAAATGCCTTCTGTGAATACCAAAAGTAGTAAGTTTAGGATTTTATCTCAGTTTAGTAGTAGTAAAGTTAGGAGTCCTAACTTTACTACTACTAAATGCCTTCTGTGATTACCAAAAGTAGTAAGTGTAGGATTTTATCTCAGATTAGTTCTGTGAATCGGCCCCTTCGTTTCTTAACATGGAACGTCAGGGGACTGAACGATCACAGGAAGCTTAGGAAGGTCGTGGCGTACCTCAAGAGGCACCTAATAGACGTGGCTTTATTACAAGAGACTCATCTACCTCTCCAGAGTAATATGCTTACGCAGAAGCTTCTTCAGGGTAGGTTATATGCTGCAGAATTTACGCCGCATTCTAGAGGGGTATTGGTATGTGTGAACCTACTTTCAGGGATCTCATTACAAGAAATAGAGGTGGATCCAAATGGGAGATATGTCATTGTGAGATGTCAAAAAGATGGGTTAACGGTTAAATTGGTGAATGTGTATGGCCCCAATTATGATGACCCGCAGTTCTATCATACGCTGAGGGTTAACTTGATGTGCGACAGGAACACCTCATTAATGTTAGGTAGGGATTTCAATTGTATCTTAGATCCTCTCAGAGATCGATCCAAAGGCCCCACCCGCCGCCGCTCCACTACAGCTGGAGCCATCCTTGATCTAATGGAAGAATTGGATCTCTCGGATGTTTGGAGGCAGCGTTTTCCTGACATTGCAGGGTTTACCCACTAGTCAGCGCCTCACGACACGCATACACAAATTGATTACTGGTTCATTTCTAAGAGCCTATTCTCCCAGGTTGAAGCGGGCGCTCTCCTCCCGTGCACCTACTCAGACCATGCATCTGTACAACTTGACGTAAAATGTCCCATTATACAGGCGACAGCATTTCTCTGGAGGTTTCCCCCTTATTCCTTAATGGACCCGGGGTTCACTGCTGAAATTGCAACAGCAATAGATGTCTTCTTCGAAAAGAATATAAGATCAGTAGAAAGTTTTGCCATTATATGGGAGGCTTTCAAAGTCTATATCAGAGGGATAGTAATTTCTAAACATTCGGGGGTGCTTCGGTCATTGAGAGATCGATTATCGAAGCTAGAGAGGGAAATTTCGGCCATGGAACAAGCCTTCTTAATGACAGGTGACGCAAACATACTGGGTAATATAAAAATAGCACTTGAAGAATTTCATGATACTACAGACAGAGAAGTGAAGCACCTCTGTAAATATGCTACGGCAAGGGTATATGGTGAGGGGGAGCGACCGGGGGCCATGCTAGCTGCAGTATTACGTCCCAAACAGGAGGTTGACACAATAACAGAAATACAAAATGAAGATGGGCTCTCCTTGCATGACCACCAAGATATTGCAGACCGATTCCACAGATATTATTCCCAATTATACACTGTGCAATCTCTTCCAAATGATGACGCTATCCAAGACTATTTGGAACATATTCAAATGACATGGTTGACCAACACCCACAGAGAGTACCTTATGGCCCCACTTACCCAAGGCGAAGTCAAAGCAGCACTCAAGACCATGCGCACTGGAGGGGCCCCAAGAATGGATGGGCTCACAATTTATTTTTACAGGGCCTTTCAAGACAAGCTGGTCCCTCACCTAATGTCACTGTACGAGGACATGGTCCAAGTCGGAGTGATGCCCCCCTCCATGAGAGAAGCCTTGATAATTATGCTTCTGAAGCCGAGGAAACCACCCGAAGCCTGCTCCTCTTACAGACCTCTTCCGATATTGAATGTTGACACCAAGATATTCGCTAAAATTTTAGCTAATCGCTTAGCCCCATTGCTACCACTTGTAGTTCGCCCAGAACAAGCAGGGTTTGTGCCAGGTCGAAACTTGACTTTAAATTTAAGAACTATCTTTGGTACAATTCAAAGACTTGATCTAGAGGTTAAGGCGGCTGCGGTGTTTTTAGAGGTAGAAAAGGCGTTTGAATCTGTGGAGTGTGCATTCATAGTGGGGGTGTTGAGGAGAATCTGAGTTTGAGAGGGATTCCTAAAACTAGTCAGGACACTGTACATGCTCCCTACTGCAAGGATTCCTCTGGGTAGAACGGTCACAGGCCCCATAGCCATTTAAAGAGGAACGTGTCAGGGCTGGCCTTTGTCCCCCCCCTCTTATAAGCGCTGGTAGCTGAGGCCTTGGCCTGCGCCCAGTGGAAATATCACAGACACAGAGGTTTACGGTTCCCAGGATACCAATTAATAATATCGACTTACGCTGATGACACTCTGCTATACGTCCGTGATCCTGCGATGCACCTAAATCCCATATTATCCGTAGTAGTACAGTTTGTGAGATTATCAGGCCTTAGAATCAATTGGACAAAATCATGAATCTTCCCTCTAATGCCAACGACGTCCCCAGTTGTGAAAGATTATCCTATGCAGTGGACTGTGGATCATGTTTACTACCTTGGAATATGAATTCACACTGATACTGCCGTAGTGCTTGCAAAGAACTGTGGGACGGCCATCTCAAGGTTAGAGGAATATATTAATAGGTGGATAAGACTACCTCTCTCCTTGATGGGATGTATCTCCCTGATGAAGATGGTGGTTCTTCCTAGATTCTTATTTCTTTTTTTGAACATTCCCATGATACTACCGCGACCGGTGTTTGATACCCTGTGAACACTTCTGATTAGGTTGGCTTGGGCTGGGAAGCAGCCGAGGGTCCGATGGGAAATACTGACCCTACCGTACCTGGCGGGGGCCTGCGGGCACCTGATATTGAGTTGTACTACTGCGTGGCAAAGGCCTCCCATGCATATAGCTGGGTACATGGTCCACATGACTCACCCCATATATATATAGAGAGAGATGCCGCAGATCCTTCCACGCTCCCACAGATCCTATTTAAACCACCAACGCGACAACATGGTGTCCTGGACTCCTTAAACTCTACTACGCATGCGTGGCATAAACTTCTGGAGGCCCAGGCTGTCGCTCTTATGTACTCACCATTAATACCTCTAGACTGGTGCACTTGGTTCCCAACGGGCAGTGAGAGGGATGTGCTTTGTACAATGGCACAGTTAGGCATACTCAAATTGGGCGACTTCTTTCAGGATGAGGTAGTACACAAGTGGGAAGATTTAACTAAAGACAAGCCGGGGCTCTCACCATTGGATCAGTTTCAGTATCTCTGGGTGTGGCATGCATGGCATAAACTACTTGGCGATGACATGCAGGAGCCAGCTGCAATGCCCGTGCTTACACACATTATACGCGCAGATTCTCCTGCGAAGTTAATAACTATACTATATTCCATGGCGCAAGATTCCAAAAAAACACAATTCATAAAGGCCCGGCAGGAATGGCAGAGAGATCTAGATTCACATATTGACAATAAGTGCTGGTCGTATTGCTGCGAGGTCACAAAACGCATATCTCTCAACGGCAGACACTGCTTAATCTATTTTAAATATATTAACAGGGTTTACTACACTCCCAACAGGCTGTTTCGCTATGGGCTACGAGACACCGCCCAATGCGACCGCTGCACCGAGCAGAATGCGGGGTTCCTTCATGTGGCATGGCAATGCCCTAAGATTTTGGTGTTCTGGGATAAGGCTTTTTCTGTACTGAGAGAAGTTACGGAACATCGCTTCAAGCGAAATCCACTGGTCTCGCTGTTGGGTTATGATAGGGATATAGAAGCCAGTTGTAGGAGATTAGCCGCGATGGGCCTGTGGCTCGCTAAGCGCAGAGCGGCTAAACGCTGGGCGAAGGGTCCAATTCCTCTGATCACGAATTGGACAACAACGAGCTACTCCCGCCACAATGTTGTCCTTAAGGCTACTGGGGGTAATACCAGCAGTATCTGATCGGTAAAGAGAAAGGAGAACCCAAAGGAGGTAGCACTTGAACTGGATATTTAAGGGTACTCTTTGGCTCGCTAGGCCTCCTGCATTCTGCAGGATAAGGTCCTCTACCAGTCCCTAATGTAGCGGCCCCTGACAATACTGCTTGTTTACTCTATAATTTGAATGCTCTTAGTTTAGTACAAAGTGCACTGTGTCCAATATGCATGCCATAACCAGTATGTGATTAGATGATGTTGTAACATGTCCAGACAATAATGTTGTGATTACCTCACCTGGTTCATTTTTGTAGGTCTGGACTATTCACTTATATTTGAAAATTCATTGTGACATTGCATAATATGTCTTGTAAAATGCAATAAACAAATAATAATTAAAAAAAATAATAATAATACTAAGAATGCCCAGCAGGAACTCCAAATAAGAGAAAAACAGAGGAATTAAAGCTTAATATCCAAAAAGGATAGGTACTAGCCAGCAGCTCCCTAAGAATATTTTATTTCTAAAGATAACCAAACTCAACGATAAAGTACAGAAGCAAAAACAACTTAAAGACCAGAACAGGGAAGACATCCTCTGCTATCCTGATAACAAGCTCGGTATTTGGAGGAAGAAATAGTAAGCCAAACTAACTTGATGTCAAACAAAGGGCGTATTTGCTAAAAGTCCACGCAGCGTGCGGCAGCAAGCACAGTTGCTGTGCTGTGTTGCATGAACAGGAGAGAGCAGAGCAGCGCCATATCTACTAAGATATGATGCTCTTCTGCTCACTACCTGTGCTGGCGCACTTGAGGCTGCCTAGTGCCAATGCAGGCATCCTTACACCATGGTTCAAGGATGCCTGCGTTACAGGCAGGATTCTTTTTGCAGCGGAAGGCATACCTTGCTGAACAAAAACAATCATAAGAGGCAATTTCCTCTTTCTATGCATGATGCATAGAATGAATCACGCATAGAAAGAGGAGATAACAAGGGGAAATTAACATATTTGTCCTGGTTACGCCTTGGTCTAGGTTACATACCACTTTGGAGCAATCCCAGGTTTACTGATTTCAGTAAACCTGGGATTGCGTCCACTTTCATTGATGGATGCATGGGAATGCCCATGCTCCACCCATGCAACACCTCCCACTATGAAATGTAATGCAACACAGTGCAAGCAGCTGTGTTGTGTTACATTTCTTTACAAAGTCACACAAGGCAGTGCAAATCGCCCATTGCGTGGCTTTGTAAATCTTACTTAAGCCTTTGTGTTGCCTTCTGTCACCTTGTGTGACGCAAGGACAATGCAAAGGCTTTGTAAATCTGGGCCCACTTGGTAAAATGGAACAAAAGCCATACTCAACGCTAACGGTAGAAACATAGCCAACTGGAGAGAAACTGAATATCAACTCTAAAAGGTACCAATAGGACCACAAATGTCAATAGGCTGAATCTAAACACTTAGGGTATCACAGTGAAGTATACAAAAAAATGATGGATGGAATGCTTGCATTCTGGTACACTGGTAATTGCTCAGGCTGCATCCTCAAAACTAGTCTTGGGTTGCTTGTGTTAGGGTTAAGGGAGGACCAGGCCTGCCAGTTCAGGCTGGACTGTTCCTATTGGAGCAGGGTAAGGACTGATTTGCATATGGTTGTGTCCAAACAGGGGTGACATGGTATGCAAAATAACAATGGACTGGAATACGGCCTGAGTAATTATTAGTGGCTGAGATTAATTCAAGCATTAAATCCATTACTTTGTGTATACTTCAGTGTGACACCCTAAGTGGGGGTGGGGGGTATGACCAGTGCATACTAGTTCAGGGAGGACCTAGCCTGGCAGTTTGGGGCTGTCCCATTGGAGCAGAGCCAGGGCTGATCCGCATATGCCTGGGTCTAAACTGAGGTGGCATGGTGTGCAGAACAACAATGGACTGGTATATGGCTCCTTGTAATTACCAGTGACTAAGATTAATCCAAGCACTCCATCCATCACTTTTTTGTATATTTCATATTTTTAGGTCTGGTACTAACCAAAACATTTTGATTTTACTACAATTATATGTAAAATATACTTACTGATAAGGGTTTTCAGGCAACCCTCTTTTTTATTTGTCTCTTATTGAATCATTCACATTGCTATTCCTCCCACTATAGCATCCTGCATGGGGCTATAGGTCAGCACACTTCAACCACTGACTATCTTCACTGTGAGATATGGCGTTCTCCATTTCACACATCTACACACAAGTTTCTTTAAGTGCTAGGTACAACTATGGCGAGGTATGTGCTTTTGCGACTAAAACATATTTATGATTTTAGCCATCTTTTCATTGATGCTGACCTGCCAGCTTCCCCAACAGAAGTATTATTTTTATTATTATTGCAGCTTATAGAGCGAGCGGCTACCTCCAACGGAAGTGTCCCGGCGCTAGCAGCGGATACAGCATATGAGGACTCAAAGGGCTGGTGGGGGAGCTCTAGGAGAGGCCATAAAGCCAAGTTTTTAATATCTTCCTAAACATGGGTTCTGACTTGGCCTTCCTTATGTGTTCAGGCATGGAGTTCCATAGAGAAGCAGTTTTCACCGAAAAAGCTCGACCACCAATCCTGGCTTTTGCGAAGCGAGGGATCACAAGTAATTCCTGGTGATTCTATCTCAGAGCCCTGGTCTGGCGGTATTTCTGGAGTCTCTGCTTCAGATATTGTGTACCAGTGTCTCCAGCTGCTCTGTAAGCTAGGGTCAGTGCCTAGAACTCTATCCTTCTTTTCACAGGCAACCAATGTAGACTCCGCAAATGGGGGGAAATATGGTGTCGCAGTGGTACGTTTCTAATAAGCCTGGCTGTCGCATTTTGAATAATTTGTAACTTCCTAATCAGATAGGCTGGGAGACCCAAGTACAGGCTATTAGCATAATCGAGCTGAGACGTGACTAACGCGTGGACCACAATTTTCCTACAATCCATAGGCAGGAAATGTAGGAATCTCCGCAAGGCTTTCAATTTCCAAAAGCACAGTGAGGAGACTTGACAAATCTGGCCCCTGCCTGAAAGTTTAGAATCAAACTTGAACCCCAGGTTCCTAGCGGAGGCAACTGGAAGGGGAGGAGGATTTAACTCTGACGGCCACCAGAGTTCAGACCGTGGAGGAGAAGATTGATTAAAGAACAACACCTCTGTTTTTTCGGTGTTCAATTTCAGGCAGTTGTCCGTCATCCATGTTGAGATATTGAGAAGACACTACCTAAAATTGGTGAAGGCTGCCTCGGTGTGTCCCCTAAAGGAGAACACCAGCTGAGTATCGTCAGCGTACGAGACAACTTTCTCACCACATTGCTTGACTAGCGAAGCGAGGGGGTGAGGTAGACATTAAAAAGAGTTGGGCTCAAGGCCGAACCCTGGGGAACTCTGCACATGAGGGGGCTGGAGGAGGAAACATGGGGATGGAGAAACACTTGCTGAGACCGACCCTCGAGAAATGAGCAGAACCAAGCTAGGGTAGTTCCCGTCACACCCAGGAGCTCGAGTCTTTCAAGAAGAATCCGGTGCGACACCGTATCAAAAGCTGCGGACAAGTCCAACAGCACTAGCATTGCACAGCTTCCCTGGTCTAAAGTTTCACGTATAGTCTCCGCCACTTCAAGCAGAGCTGTCTCAGTGCTGTAGCCTGATCTAAAGCCCGACTGGGAGTCATGGAGATGGTTATTAGTCTCCAGGAAATCCGATGGTTGTTTCTGAACTTCCTTCTCAAGAATTTTGGCCGGCGCTGGAAGGAGAGAAATTGGCCTAAAATTGGCTTTGACAATGTTTGTTTTCTGCTTGTACTTAAATAAGGTGCAATGTATTTCACACTAAACCTTTTTAACAGAATCTCACTATGTTCAGTCGGAGTGTAACACTAGATGAAGAGCAAATAACACAATTTTGCAGGTAATACACAAGGATGTGATATACAAGTAACATCTGAAAACACGTCAGTACTGTACCGACATCCTAGCATACATAAAACCATATCAAAAACAAGCAACAAACAGAGACATAATTAAACAGTGAGCTTCAGCAGTCCACTATTCAGAGAAGAGTCTGCCATTCATAGGTCAAACAAAAAGTATGGAAATAATCGCACCTGAAACCTGGCCTTAGAAATGCCATGCCTTTAGGACAAAAAGTTTCAGCACTGCCAAAATCCTTAGAAACACCTAAGAATCAAACCCTTAACCTTTAAACTGAAGGTCTCCGACTTTAGCAGGAATGCCACAAATAACTCTCCTCTTAACCCCTTCGATGCTCGTGACGAGCTCAGCTCGTCATGCTGCGCGGTCGCGCTGTGCGCATGACGAGCTGAGCTCGTCACGACCACACCCGCGATCGGAATGTCCAGCACACGGGCGGAATTCCGATTGCGGTCAAGGGGTTAAAGCAAGCAAAAACATTATGTACCTCGAAGAAACTGGAAGACAGGCCGTACTGAAGCATCCTCCTACCTCTATGACCCTTAACACCAGGAGCGGCCGGCATGGCTCGTGCGGGCAGGGGTGGGCGGGGGATTTCAATAATAAAAAAAATGAAATCTACCTTTCTGCCGGGGTCCCGCGTCTTCACTGCTCCTGCTCTACTGTCCTCCGAACAGGAACAGGAAGCAGGCAGCCAGGCTTCCTCCCCTAAGCCAATCACAACGCTCCAGAGGAGCGTAGTGTTACAGACTGTATGAGCTGTGTTAAGGCTCTGGGGGCATTTTAATTCGTTTTACTCTGTTTTTAGTCATTTTGATCTCTGCATTGTACCGCTGTATTCCAGAACAGTTAGGAGCTGTGTTAAAGCTCCGGGGGGCATTTTTAACCGTTCTGCTATTTGCACATTGATCCGACTGCCATTTTGGTTAGCGGTCTGGTAGCTGGACGCTACTATAAAGGGGCTTGATGACGCGACCGCGCAGCGTTGTGTTACAGACTGTATGAGCTGGTTTTAAAGCTCTGGGGGCATTTTAATTAGTTTTACTCTGTTTTGAGTCATTTCGATCTCTGCATTGTACCGCTCTATTCCGGAACAGTTAGGAGCTGTGTTAAAGCTCCGGGGGGCATTTTTAATCGTTCTGCAATTTGCACATTGATCCGGCCGCCGTCTAGTAGCTGGATGCTAATATAAAGGGGCTTGATGACGCGACCGCGCAGCGGACGTGCGCAGCAGGCGCGCCGCTGGCGTGCCAAAGGCAAGCCCGTCTGCATCCGACCGGGGCTAGGGGCTACAACTCCTGCCTGTTTTTCCACAGATAAATGCGTCTACACATCGGACCAGCTTCTACATTTAAGGGGGGTCACTAACAATAATTGTCTATACTCTATGTCTCCTTCTAGCGACGACTCCTTTTGCTCCCATTGCCCTTTTAAATTTTTTCCGCCTAACCAGGACCCTCACAAAATGTTCCTGTTAAATTGTAGGTCACTACCCAAACACTCAGCAGAAATCTCCATCCTATTAGAGGAAGAACGTCCGGAAGTTCTGTTTTTAACCAAAACATGGCTCAATAAAGAGTCAGACCCTGACCTCGTTCAAGCCCTCCCCCCTGGGTACCACATTCAGAGGCAAGATCGGGAATCAGGCAAAGGTGGTGGCATTGCCATTATACATAAAAGGCAGCTTAAATGTTGCATCACAGCAGGCCCCCTACCTGATTGTAAGAACCTCTCCTTTGCGATAGGATTCTCACCTACCCTCACTTTCTCAGGTATCTTAATTTATCGTCCACCTGGGGCCAGCAGACAATTTTGTAAACTTCTCCCTGAAATGGCAGCCAACCTAGCCAGCTCCCCCTCGAACTTTACGATATTGGGGGATCTTAATCTTCACTTTGATGACCCTGCATATTTAGTCGCATCGGAGTTAGTTAGCGATTTGGCAGCTTTTCAGCTCAAACAAATAGTTACTGGTCCCACTCACTCCAAAGGCCACTTACTTGACCCTATATTTTCCAATATTGACGAGTTATCGGCGAGAGATCCTATTCCCGTGCCTTGGTCAGACCACTTCCTGATTCCTTTTACTTGGGCCACCACGCACCACACCCTTTCTGTTAGCCCGGTTAGAAGCCAGGAACGTTTATGGTCTAAACTCCCGCTAGAACAATGGATCTCAATCCTCGAATATACCAGGCCGATCTGTGATTCTAATCCCATCGGCGTCAACGACAATTTTAATAAGTGGATTGAGTCTTCATTAGACCGTGTTCTCCCCAAAAAGTGTATTCAGAATAAAGCCAGGACTAATTTAACGCCATGGTATTGCCCTAAGCTCCGTGAGCTTAAACAAGTCTGTAAAAGACTTGAAAGAACATGGAGAAAGGACTATTCCTTATTAAACAAACTAAAATATAGGGAGGCCATCAAAATGTATAAAGCGGAAATCAAATCTGCGCAAGCCACATACTATGAAGAAAAAATCACCCTTGCGTCCAACTCTCCACAGGAAATTTTTCGCATTGCAAAGAATCTTCTTAAACTATCTTCCCTCCCAGTTACCACCGATGATGCCCGTGATCGATGCAATGAACTGGCAGAGTTCTTCCACAATAAAATTCAAGCCATTTACACTACCTTTCCTCATACGGCCTGCCACAGTAATCCGTTATGTTTGGACACTGGCCCCCAGAACACTGAGCACCTTCTGGAGGAAATTCCTCTGATGGATCTCAAGTCCTTACGAACTATCTCAGCTCTGGTAAAATCGGGTTCTCCCAGAGACCCAGCACCCCCTATTCTCTTAAACTGAGTTGCGGGAACAGTCTCCCCAGTGATATTGGAGCTGATCAATTCATCTCTCTCTCTACCGGTGTAGTTCCCCCTCCGTGGAAGTGTGCCATGGTGAAAGAGTTGTTAAAAAAGCTGAGTCTTAATCCTGATCTCCTGGGGAACTATTGCCCCATTTCCATCCTTCCAGGGATCAGTAAGATTGTTGAGAAACATGTTAATTCAGTCCTGTCCACTTTTTTGGAGTCTCACAATCTCCTTCACCCCTCTCAGACTGGCTTCTGACCCCAACAGGGGACGTAAACTGCCCTCTTAGCAGTAGTTGAAGAGTCCAGGAAAATCCTGGACCGAGGAGGCACCGCGGCCATCATCCTTTTAGATCTCAGTGCAGCTTTCGACACGGTTAATCACAAAAACCTGGTTCTTAGACTCCGGAATCTCGGGGTGACTGGTGGGGCTATTGCTTGTCTGCAATCCTTCCTGGAAGATAGGTCCTTTCAGGTCTTTTAAGGAGTTAATATCTCAAAACATATGTCTCTCAGCTGCGGTGTCCCTCAGGGATCGTCCCTTAACCCCACTTTGTTTAATGCATACATGAGCCCGCTAGCTGAGATAGTTCTTCCTTTTGGTGTCAAGATAATCACATACGCTGACGATACTCAACTGGTCGTGGCCTTAAATGATCCCGACAACTCAGCCCCCGGCCTAGGCCCTTGCCTGGAGAAGGTGGCCAAGTGGATGGAGCGTTCTTATCTGAAATTGAACGGAGATAAGACGGAGCTGATGCTCCTAGGCAACTCCCCTATCTTTAATGCAGGACTGCTGTGGCCCGACTGTCATGGCCCCGCTCCTGCCCCTAAAAATCAGATTAAAAGCCTGGGCATTTGGCTTGACTGCGATCTGAATTTCAAGCATCAAACTCTGAAATTGGCAGAAACATGCTATGGGATCCTCAGGATGCTTCGGAATGTTTTCCCCCTTTTACCTTTCCTTGCAAGGAGACTCATGGTCACGGCCCTAGTTCTTTCCCGCCTGGACTACGGGAATGCCCTTTATCTAGGAGCTCCCCATGCAACCATCGCGAAGCTACAGATTGTGCAAAACTGTGAAGCGCGTATGCTCCTCCGGATTCCTAACCGCCAATCCGCCAAACCTGCAGTTGGCCTAACGGCTAGGGCGGTCGACCTCGAATCTGGGGAACTGGGTTCGAGTCTCGGCAATGACGCTGAACATCCTGTGATTCTGGGCAAATCACTTAATCTCCCCGTGCCTAACAAAAATGAATGTGTCCTCATGTAATGCAACTGGTGCTATGTAAAGCGCTCTATAAAACTCTGTAAAAATAAAAAAATACCCTTCACTGGCTGCCTATACTGGAGAGAATTCAATTTAAGTCTCTCTGTATTGCTCACAAGTCCTTAGAAGGGAAGGGACCGCCCATCAATCGCTCCTTCATCTCGCCCTATCGTCCTAACAGGTGCCTGCGCTCGGATAAACTCCGTCTGGCCTTAGTTCCCAGAATTAAAAAGGCGAGAAGTGGTGGCCGTCTGTTTTCCTATAACGCTGCCAGGCTGTGGAATGCCCTCCCCCCTCACATTCGCCATGAGTCCAATCATTTAGCCTTCCGGAAACTGCTCAAAACATGGTTCTTACTTAACCTCGCTTAGTAATTTACCATCGTCGTGCACAGCTGCTATTAGCGCTGGGATCCCTCGGGTAGCTACGCGCTCTATAAATATTTTTTCATTCATTCATTGGTCAGGACACCGCCCAGCCAGGGGCTGTAGGGGATGCCATGTTCTCCATGCAGGCTGCAATGCAGCCTGTATGGAGAAGGGCAGAGTGCGCATGACTGGTTTGGACGGCCCAAGAGGGCCGACCAAACAGTCTTTGCGCACTCAGGAGTGGTCAAACCACTCCTGCCCTGCCTTGCTCAGAGAGCAGGGCAGCTCCGCCCACACGCCCTCCCGCAATGCTCAAAGAAACATAAAATGGTAATAACCAAAAGTTATTATCATTTTATGTTTTGAGGTGCCACTCACCTCTTTATAGCCCCTCTCTCACATGTATTTAATTTGTTTTATGGGTGGCAGAGCACTTTATATCACACACACACTATACAGAGACAATGAATCATACAAGTGTGTAAATTGATGCATAGGAAATGTTACATAAGACAATAAGGACCATAATGTGTAGGAGTCACATGTCATCCATATTGGTAGGCAGTATATTTTAACCCCTTCCATGCTCGGGACGGCCCCCGGCCGTCATGCGTCACGGTGGGCGTGTGCGGAGGACGGCCGGGGGCCGTCCGAATCCCGCCCACTATTCAAATCGCCCGCACAGCGCGAAAATTCGCGCCGCATGCAAGGGGTTAAGAATGCTTGGTCAGAAGAAACACAAACTCAGGATTTAAAACATAACCTAGTGGTTGGAGTTGGCATTACTATAGAGAATTAATTTCTACCTAAACAAACCCTTTTTAATAACAAAAGACTGGCGAGAAGAACATAAAGTTTTAAGCTACTGGAGTTATGCGGGAAGGTTTAATAAATTATGGAGCAAGAAAAGGCAAATTATGCTGCATAATGTGGCACATTTTTGATAGTTTGACTTAATTATTTTGACATTTTTACACACAGGAATACTGTCTGGGCAAAGATTTTTCCTCATTAGTACCAGTTTAATAATCAAAATACAGAAATAAGCAGTTAACTGTTACGAACAAAGGACTTCCGTCGCCACGTTTTTTGTAACTTTTGATCCATTTGAACTAGAAACAATTTTTTTTGTTAAAATCTACAGATTATGCAGCAGATGACGGATTATAGGGCAAATCCAGCAAATTAATAATTATGCGAAAAAGCAGTGGCCGCAGAATCGCATAATTTAGTGGCCCTACAGTGCAGATTTCATGCAGTTCTTTAATGCTAGTTCATAGCTCACTGTGCTATATTAGAAGGATTGTAATTTATAAACTGCAAGTAACAAAAGGATCTCCATGACAAAAGCAGTAGTCCACTGAGCTATCTACATAAAATACAGTTCTGGGAGCTGCCTGTTACATGTACTTTGCAGCAGGCACATTAACCCTCTGCACTACTTTATGATTAGTCAACACTGCCCCTAGACAAAACTCTGATCTCTCCAGCAGGAACGTGAATTAGCAGAGTTATTGTGACATTTTTATTACTCCCTGAAAATTGCTGGGCACACAAGGAACTCTCCTGCAAGTGGTTTATATCCTGTAAGATATTTCAGCTCCAGCGCCCCGCAAGCTTGGAGCTGGGTGAGGTAGCAACGGTCGCTCCACCCTAAAGCAGGCCCTGATTGCGCTTACCGACTCATCCAAGGATCAGGGCCACCAGGATCTTCTGAGGTGCCATCAACCACCTGCTGCAGCAGAGTAGGACAAGAACCACATAAAAACTGTCACCAGCAGTGGCAGCCACCACTAACAAAGGGTGGTGGGCGGGTGGGGGGGCCGGGGAGGCAGGCGGGTGAGAGCGCATGCGGGAGGGGAACAGGGGCATGCTAATAATGATAAATAAAAAAACTTACCTGAAGCCACTGGCCGCTTCCCGCGTCGCTTCGCTCCTGCTGGCCTCCTCCTGGTCCCAGCAACCACTGGGACACAGACACCCATCCAATCCCTGTGCTGCAGAGCAGCGTGGGGATTGGCCTGAGCGGGCAGGAAAGACGCTCCGCTCAGTTCATGGAGTCTGTGGGGTTTCTCCAGCCCGGCTGCTGAATGCAGCTGGGCTGGAGGAACCTAAGTGCGCATGTGTGTTTTGGTTGGCCTGAGACAGCCGGCCAAACATATATGCGTACTTAGGGAGTGCACAATCACTCCTCCTCCCACCTCCCATGCCGCTTCCCTCCATGCACAAGTTGGCTTAGAGCTGGCAAACGAAAAATAAAACGATGCTTGAGCATTTTTTCATTTGCTGGCTCTGCGCTAGGCAGTGTGGCGACGCTTCACCGCCATTGCAGGGGAGCCGCCACTGATCACCAGGCAGCGGAGTAAGAAGCTCCCAGTATCCAGATGAGTGGCCAGTGTCGACAGCCACTAACAAAGGGTGGTGGGGCGGGTGGGGGGAGCATGGGGAGAGCGCAGGGGGTGGGGGGAGAGCACGTGCGGTGAGTACGGGGGTGCATGTTAATAATAATAATTAAAAAATCTTACTTGACGCCGCTGGCCGCCTCCCGCGTCGCATCGCTCCTGCTGACCTCTTCCAGGTCCCAGAAGCCCCTGGGACACAGACTCCCATCCAAAGCCCGAGCTGCAGAGCAGCACAGGGATTGGCCTGAGCGGGCAGGAAAGACGCTTCGCTCAGGTCATGGAGGCTGTGGGATTTCTCCAGCCCGGCTGCTGAATGCAGTCGGGCTGAAGAAACCTAAGTGCGCATGTGTGTTTTGGTCGGTCTGAGACGGTCGACCAAACACATATGCGTACTTAGGAAGTGCACAAACACTCCTGCTACCACCTCCCATGCCACGCCCCTCCATGCACAAGCTGGCTCAGAGCTAGAGCATCATTTTAGTTTTTGTTTGCTGGCTCCGCGCCAGGCAGTGGGGCGATGCTCCTCCACCATTGCGGAGGAGCCGCCACTGGGGGTGGCACTTCTGCATGATGGCCCCCTGATGTCCCCCAGGGAGCACCAGTGCTCCCTGGGGAGCACAGGAAATGGAGGGGACAGCTGTTCTCAGCCACTTACTCTACATATGCATGGGTAGTGGTGATTTGGTTGGCCCCTCAGGTCCTGTCCGAGTGCGTGGTTACACAGCAGATATAGGAGGGAAGTATGTGGTGGTGCATGGCATACTAGATGGTGTGGCAATAAGCCTGCTGAATGTCTATGCCCTGAATGGGGATGATGGTGGGTTCTACTTAGCTATGGAGAAGTTACTGCTTCCATATGTGGGAGTGCAGATAATTTGGTCAGGAGATTTTAATTGTGTGGTTGATGTTAATCCGGATAGGCACCCTGAGGCTACATACTAAGCCCAATACGTCGCCCACTTTGCGAGAGGTGATGGACCATTTACACTGCGTCAACATTTGGTGTGAGACTCACCCTAAAAGTACAGGGGTATACTTGTTACACTCCCTCCCGAGACGTGATGAACAAGTTACTTACCTTCGGTAACGATATATCTGTAAGAAACATTAGTTAGTGATAGATTCCTTACCTTAGAATTACCACCTGGCGTCAGACTGGATCCGGAAAGTTTTCGTCAGCAGTACCCCTGCGCGTCGGAAGGTGGCGTCGTGCGGCTCCGCGTCCGTCGTTGGCGTCGTGGTCGCCAAGATGACGTCGCGGCAGCTACTTAGTCGCCGCCCTCGCGCGCTGACGTCAGTTCTGTACACGACTTTCCGCGCCAGTTGTGAAGAGGCTCAAAGGGAGCGCACATTAAGTATGTGAGAACCAGGTTCAAGTCCCACTGTGGCATTACGAAGGGTATAGGAGGAAAAAGGTGAGTAATGCCTTTGAGGAATCTGTTAACAACAGGGGACTTGAAAAGAGAGGTCTGATCAGGGAGCCTGAGAAAGGCCTTAATTGCAGAAAGGTAGCCCTTTATAGTGCCCAGAGCAGAGCCCTGCTGGGCCAAAGAAAGAAGGAACAGTAGGACTTCAGAAAGAGGGGCAGAAAGGGGATCCACAGCCTTTGCTGTGCACCATGCCACAAACTTGTTCCACCTGCAGGCGTATACCAACTTAGTGGAGGGACGCTTGGCTGCCAGAATGACATCACAGACTTCAGGAGGCAAGTCGAAAGGAATCAACTGCCGCCGCTCAATCTCCACGCAAAGAGGTGGAGACTGGACAGGTTCGGGTGGAGGACCGTCCCCTGCTGCTGCGACAGAAGATCCTCCCAAAGAGACAGTCGGATCGGGGGATCGATAGTCATACTGAGTAGCTCGGGATACCAAACTCTTCGAGCCCAGTCCGCAGCCACAAGAATGACTTGGGCCTGGTCGCGCCTGATCTTCTTCAGCACTCTGGGCAGAAGTGGTATAGGCGGAAAGGCGTACAACAGACCGCAACTCCACTCACGACGAAAAGCGTCGCCTAGCGAGTGCCGCCTTGGAAATACCAACGCGCAGAACTGCTGACATTGCGCATTCTCTTCGGTGGCAAATAGATCTAACCAAGGCTCTCCCCACTGTTGAAAGAGACTTTGCGCCACGTCCGAGTGAAGACGCCATTCGTGATCCATCATGCACCTGCGGCTGAGTTTGTCCGCCCTGGCGTTCAGTGAACCTGCCAGGTGTTGAACCACCAGGGAAATGCCCTGATGTTCCATCCATGTCCAGAGGCGCAGAGCCTCCTGACATAGGGTCCACGACCCCACCCCGCCCTGTTTGTTGCAGTACCACATGGCGGTGGTGTTGTCTGTGAACACCTGCACTACTCTCCCCTTGACAGAGGGAAGGAATGCCTTCAGTGGAAGTTGGATCGCCCGAAGCTCCAGAAGGTTGATATGGAGCCTGGACTCCGCCGGAGACCAGAGGCCTCTGCTCTCTGCCTCTCCCATGTGGCCGCCCCAACCCAGGAGGGACGCATCCGTCACCACTGTGTGCTCTGGTTGGGGAAGGGAGAGGGATCTGCCATCGACACAATGCCGGTTCGTGAGCCACCACTGCAGCTGTTGTGCACTGCCCTCTGAGATCTGGACGTAATCGGACAGGTTCCCCTGATGCTGCGCCCACTGGAACTTCAGGTCCCACTGCAGAGCCCGCATATGCCATCTGGCATGAGTGACCAGCAGGATGCAGGAGGCCATGAGGCCCAGCAGCCTCAGGGTCATCCTGACCGAAACCCAGGATAGAGGCTGAAAGATCGGAATCAGAGCCTGAATATCCTGGACTCGCCGTTCGGGAGGATAGACCCAAAAGTGCGTCGTATCCAGAACCGCTCCGATGAAAAGGAGCTTCTGAGAGGGAATCAGGTGCGACTTCGGCACATTGATGGAGAACCCCAGCAAATGCAGGAGGTCGGCCGTAGTCTGGAGGTGGGAGACGACTGTCCGGGGCGAGCCCACCTTCAACAGCCAGTCGTCGAGATAGGGGAAGACTGGAACCCCTGATCTGCGCAGATGAGCTGCAACCACCGCCATCACTTTCGTGAACACCCGAGGGGCGCTGGTAAGGCCAAAGGGGAGCACGGTAAACTGAAAGTGCTCGTGGCCTACCGTAAACCGCAGGTAACGCCGGTGGGCCGGCAGGAAGGGGATGTGGAAATATGCGTCCTGCAGGTCCAAAGCTACCATCCAGTCTCCAGGGTCGAGGGCAAACAAGACCTGAGCCAGAGTTAACATCTTGAACTTCTCCTTCCGGAGGAAGCGATTGACGTCCCTGAGGTCCAAGATAGAATGCAGGCCCTTGTCCTTCTTGGGCACCAGAAAGTAGTGGGAATAACAACCACGTCCTACTTCTGGCGCAGGAATGCGCTCGATGGCCCCCATGGCCAAGAGGGCCGCGACTTCCTGTTGAAGAAGTGCCAAGTGATCCCCCGACATGCGGTGGTACTGGGGTGGCATGGCTGGAGGAGTAGTCTCGAACGGGAGGGAGTAGCCCCTTTGGACTATCTGTAAAACCCACCTGTCCGAAGTGATGGTGCGCCAGTGGGGGAGGTGATGGCGAATCCTGCCGCCCACTGGCGTTTGATGGGCCTGAAAGTCCGGACTAGGAAAGTTTGGAGGCAGTGGTGGCCGGGGTGGAGGTGGACTGACCCGCCCGCTGGCCCCCGGACCCGCCGCAGCGGGTCCCACGTCCGCGGCCACGCTGAGAGTGCTGCTGCGCGGGCCTGTGGCTCTAAAATGAACATGTTGGGGCTCCCCTTCCGTGGCCACGAAAGGAGCGAAAAGCAGAAGGCGGAGGAGGGCGCGTGGCGGAAAGGCCCAGGGACTTGGCCATAGCCCTCGAGTCCTTAAAGCGCTCCAACGCACTATCTGCTTTATTGCCGAAAAGGCAAATGCCATCAAAGGGCATGTCCATCAGAGTGTTCTGGACATCCCCGGAAAAACCAGTTGTCCTCAGCCAGGCGTGGCGACGGAGCGCCACCGTCGTGGAAATCGCCCTGCCCAGCGAGTCGGCGGTGTCAAGGCCACATCGAATCGTGAACTTTGCTGCATCCCTCCCTTCAGCAATAGCTTGAGAGAGCACTGTCCGGGCCTCCTCCGGACACTGAGGCAGCACTTGCGCCACTGTATCCCACACAGAGTGGGAATAACGTCCCACGAGGCATGCAGTGTTCACAGACCGCAGCCCTAAACTGGCGGAAGAAAAAATCTTCTTACCGAACTGCTCCAGTTTCTTGGATTCCCAGTCCGGTGGTGCGGTAGGGAATGTGCTCGGGGACGCAGAGGCTTGGACAACCAAGCTCTCAGGGGTGGGGTGTTGGGTAAGGAAAAGGGGGTCGCCAGGGCCGGGTGAAGGCGTCGGGCCACGTTCCTATCCACAGGAGCCCCTGTGGTGGGCCTGGACCAGGTGCCCAAAAGAACGTCAGAAAGTGCATCATTAAGAGGCAACAGTGGCTCCGCAGAGGTAGCCGCCGGCTGAAGCACTTCTGTCAGGAGGTTAGTCCTGACGGCCACTGTAGGGAGCTCGAGCTGGAGGGCATCGGCCACCCTACGCAACACCACTGCGTAACTTGCACCCTCCTCCGTAGCCACGGTAGGAGGAGTGAGCATGCCAAGGTCAGGAGAGGTGTCAAGACCACTGGCGTCCCCCAGCTCCTCTGCCCAGTCCGGGTCAAACTCACATTGTGCTGTGAGAGGGTCCTCAGACCCCTCCCAGTCCTCCCCTTCCTCCGAAGGCTGATGAACAGGCCAAAAATAAGGAGGATGGACATAGGGATAGAAAGGTCCCATCGGCGTCGGAATAGACGTCGAGCGACGCCGTTCCGGCGCCGTGTCCACATCAGGGCTGAAACCGGGGACGACGTCGTCCGGTGGGGCGGGCGACGTCGGAGGTGGTGCCGGAGGAGTCAACGTCGGTGGAGGTGTCACCAGGTCAACCGGCGTCAACTGGGATCCAGGTCTGGATCCATGGGGGCCCTGCGGCGCCGGAGCTGACGGCGATGCCGGAGCCGCCGACAATAAAGGGCGAGGACCCCCAGTCGGGCCCGCAGGGCCCGAAGGCGCACCGGCGGGGCCCGACGGCCCAAAGAGGCGGGCCATGGCTGACAGAAATTCATGTAGCTGGGCCGGAGTCGCCGACGGACCCGGGAAGGGCGGGTAGGTCGACGGCGACTGCGTAGGCTCCGCCGGAGCCGCGGGGGAGGCACCGCCCACACCCTCAGCCGCGTCGTGCGACGGGCGAGGGGAAGTCGGAGAGCGATGGCGCTTCTTCGACTTCTTGGGACGCTTCGTCTTACCTGACCCCGAGTGCGAAGACTTCGATCCCGACGAACGATGGTGGTGGCTCCGCAACCGGTCCTTCGACCTCCCTCGGGATCGGGACCTTGAGCGGCGCGGAGCCGACTGCCGAACTTCAAGCAACTTTCGGGACCGCTCCCGCAAAGTCTTCGGCGCCATGGCCCAGCAGTCGGGGCACGACTTGGGGTCGTGGTCGCGCCTCAGGCAGTAAAGACACACGCGGTGCGGGTCCATCACGACATCATGCGATGACAGTCCCCGCAGGACTTGAAACCGGGCATCCCTACTGCACCAGGAGTCGATCGACTCGAAAAATATAGACAAAAAGGCCTAAAAAAACTCAGATAAAAAGTGACTGGGGGTACCGCTCTCTCCGGATCTGCGCTTGCTGGCGCGGAAAAAGAAAGAACTGACGTCAGCGCGCAAGGGCGGCGTCTAAGTAGCTGCCGCGACGTCATCTCGGCGACCACGACGCCAACAACGGACGCGGAGCCGCACGACGCCACCTTCCGATGCGCAGGGGTACTGCTGACGAAAACTTTCCGGATCCAGTCTGACGCCTGGGGGTAATTCTAAGGTAAGGAATCTATCACTAACGTGTTTCTTTCAGATTTTACGTTCAAGGTAAGCCTGTGCGGCCGCAGCGCAGACCCAGATGCTGGGCTGTTTTCTGTCAGACCATGCCCCAGTGCTGCTGTAGTGGGGGGGTAGGCTGCAGCAGACTGAGGGTTCCATTGTGGCGCCTGCGTCCCAAGGCCCACTGGGACACCATATTCCTGGAGGAGATTCGGGGGGCTATTGCGAGATACTTCAACACCAACTGGTCATCCACCACTAGCAGGGGAGTGGAGTTGGACATACTAAAGGTGGTGACTCGAGGAGAATGCCTGTCCAAAGTTGGGGATAAGCGGCGACGTCTGGAGAGGGAGCTTACTGAGGCAGAGGGCGTGCTGGCCGGGTTACAGCATAGTGGACAAGAGCTGGAGCCACACAACGAGTCACATCTACAGGCACAGCGTCGTGTTGGGGAGGTGTGGGATAGACTGTACTGTTTCACTAGACCCGAATACCGCCAGCTATTGCATAGGGAGGGTGACAGGTCGGGGAGACTGCTGGCATGGCTGCTGAAGCAGGAGCAGCCGCCCGCTCATACTGATGCTCAGACGCCTAGATGGAACTGCGGCCATTATGCAGGCTGGAGTCAACGCTCTGCTGCGGGACCACCTCACTGCGATATATAAGAAAGGCTCCTCCTGTGTCACTCCGAAAGAGATTGCAAGGTTTCGGGATGATGTGCCGCTCCCCCGCTTCACTGAGGAACAAGTGGCCGACATGGGTGTAGCTCTATGAATCGATGAGCTACGGAAGGTGGTGCAGAGTATGGCCCGCTGTAAGTCCCCGGGACCCGATGGCCTCCCGGTAGAGTTCTTCCAGGCCTATGCTCATCTCCTACTCCCCCGATTTTTGGAGACCTTGCTGGAGGCCAAGTAGCTAGGGGTTTTGCCACTATCTATGAGGGAGGTGCAGATTGTTATGCTCCCAAAGCAGGGTAAAGATGTATGTGACCCTGGTTCCTACAAACCCTTATTGATGTTGGGGGTAGATGCCAAATTGCTAGCCAAGGTATTGGTGACACGTCTGGGGAAGGTGGTAACGCACCTGGTTCACGAGGACCAATGCGGGTTCATGACGGGCAGAGGAACACAAATGAATGTACCTCTACTCTCCCACATACTACACTCGGTGGCAGACGTTGATGCCCGGGTGGCAGTCGTCGCCCTAGGTATCGAGAAAGCATTTGATACCCTGCAGTGAGAGTATGTGCGGGAGGTCCTGAGGAGAATGGGTCTGGGTCGCGAGTTTATATCGTTGGTCCGCCTCCTCTATTGTCAGATGAGGGCTCGCGTCCATAATGGTGGCCTGGTATCGGAAAGCCTCTCCATTGAGAGGGTCTACTCTTCGCCCTGGCAATGGAACCACTGGTGTAGGAGAGTAGGATCTGCCTCCAACCACCCAGACACAGGTGAGAGCCTTCTTAGGCCTGACTGGGTACTATAGGAGGTTTGTGAAGGGATATGGATCTATAGTGACCCCCTTGAATGATCTGACCTCAAAGAAAATGCCAAAAAAGGTTCAGTGGACAGCTAGCTGTCAAAAGGCATTTGAAGACCTAAAGCAGGCCATGTGCACTGCCCCCATCTTACAGAGTCCAGACTACACCAAAAAGTTCATTGTCCAAACAGATGCTTCTGAGCTGGGTGTGGGAGCTGTACTGTCTCAACTGAATGATGAAGGTCAAGACCAGCCAGTAGCTTTTATTAGCAGGAGGCTGACCCCTAGAGAGAAACGTTGGTCAGCTATAGAGAGGGAGGCCTTTGCTGTGGTGTGGGCCCTGAAGAAGCTGAGGCCATACTTGTTTGGCACTCACTTCATAGTTCAGACTGACCACAAGCCCCTCCTATGGCTTAAACAGATGAAAGGTGAAAACCCAAAACTTTTGAGGTGGTCCATTTCCCTACAGGGGATGGACTATACAGTGGAACACAAGCCTGGGACCCAACATGCCAATGCAGATGGACTCTCAAGGTATTTCCACTTAGAGCACGAAGACTCAACTGGTCAAGGTTAGTTTAGTGTCCCTGCGTTTGGGGGGGTTGTGTAGGAGAGTAGGATCTGCCTCTTATGTTGCCCCCACTTTTTTCTGATGTTTACACTGGTTTCTGGTTATAGTCAGGCTGGGACCCTGCCAATCAGGGCCCCAGCCTCTCTGTTCTCTCTAAACGACTTGGAGTGCACTCTAGGTGCACTAGTGATTGGATACTGTGGTACCTTATGAGTCCCTAGTATATGGTACCTTAGGTGCCAAGGGCATAGGTACTTCACAGGCCTACCAGGGGCTGAAGCATGTATTATGCCACCCCTGGGAAGCAGACTAAATCTGACACCACAGGTCTGCTACTGCAGCCTGGGTAAGGTGGTGCATGCACCCCTTACTGTGATATAGGCTACCTATATCACTACATAGATACACACATATAAACCTATAAGTCACTCCTATGGCAGGCCTTATCAATCCTGAAGGCAGAGTGCTTGGTTCCTATGTGAGAGGGTGCCCCTGCATGAGCAGAGCCCCTCTGCAGCATTCGGAGACCCTTCTCTGATGCTGTTTGTAGTGCAACCTGACCATATACTCTTAAGCGCATTATAACCCCGCGTTAAATGCTAACTTTGGGATGGCTGCACGGAAACATGTCGTGTTTGGTGTCAAACATCTTGGAATACTACCCCACCCGCCAGTTCTGGCGGCGGGGGTAGCATTCCACCCTTCTAGAGGGATAGACATGTACCTACTGTGGAAACGCGGTAGAATCCTGAAGAGCCCTGGCATCACAAAATGGATGCCACCAGTCACAGACACGGGGCTGCCCTCCTGCTGATGACCGAAACTCGCAGTGGAGGAAGCCCAACAATAGGTATCCTGTCCCAGGGAGGTGTGACCACCTCCCAGACAGGGTTTAGTGTATTGGGCTGGGTGGGTGCACTCCTAGAGTGCTTTGAAGTCCTGCACTGGGGGAGCAGAAGGCTCCTCTGTGCATACACCAGTTCAAACCGGCACAGGGGCTACCTGCCCCTGCTCTGGCGCGAAACTGGACAAAGGGAAGTGGGTGTAGCCACCCACTCCCCTGACCCTCCCATAGGTGGGGTCTTAGAGCTAGTCCCTCCCTTCCTTTTAGTATAAGGTAGGGAACCCTTGAACTTGCAAACTAGATACCCCTGGACGACGCTCTGAAGAAGAATCCTGGACCTTCGACGTTCCACTACCTCTGGAAGACTGAAGAATCTCCCTTGGAGTCAAGGAGTGACTCCCCTGCTTGGCAGGCACCAAAAACTGAAACGACGGTCACAAACTATGCCACTCCCACCGGAGCCCGAGGTCCCTGCAGCCCAAGACAAGGATTTCCTGACTTCTCCAAGGCCATCGTGAGCCCCCAGCAAAGCTGAGGCAAGTGGACCCCACGAGTGATGAGGAACCGCAGTCCCTGGGTACCGTGCACTATTGTCGAGTGCAACCCCTTCACGACGTTCTACGAACCTGTGCTTTGGACCACGTGTGGTCCCAGCCTCTAGCAGGAATCCCTCCGAAGATCAGAGGCCTACCCCATCCCGAGTGACCGTGGGCCCCTGTTGAAGGAATCCTCTTGAGGCATCTTCGCGATCCCTTGCCAGCCGGCTTGTGGGTCCCCTGAAGACTTTTCTACAGAACCAAGGGGCTCCTCTGATTGCTCCAGGCCTGCCCTGACTTACCCTCACTGGGTGAGTTCCCCAGACCTTGCTGGTCTGCACCATTGACTTTTTGTTCTTTCCACAAGACTTGCTGCTACCAAGGCTTGTTGGCTCCAATCGGGTCGCCGACACCGCAGTCAGCTGCAGACTTTGTGGGACACGCTGAATCCAGCTCCTGGTCGTCCTTGACGCCTCCTGGACCTCGTGACCGAAGAGTCAAGACACCCATGAACGACCTGAATCTGTCGACGACGGTGGGCATTCATCTTCCTTGCCCCGGGTCACTGCCAAGTGACTTTGAACACTGTCCCCTCTGCTTTCAGGTCTTCCTTCTTCCAAATCCAGGCTTGGATTCCACCGGACACTTCTTCTGTCTTCACAAGCAGCAAGTCTTCATTGGCTCCCATTGAAAACGACGCCGCGACCCGACACCAATGGACACCTATGCACCCGGCTTCCCTGGGTGAGGTAACTCCAGAACTATGGTGCTCCTGTGGGTGTTGGCCCTAGAACTACTTACCCTGTAAGTGACTTGCTTGTAGCTACTCCCGAAGTGCCCTTAAACTCTTAATTTCCAACCGCGACTTGCCCCATTGAAGTCTACGGCGATCCGCGCCTGTGTTCACGCACTGCACGCGTCCCTCGTGGGTTCTTTACTTACCTGCCTTGGGTGGTTTCGTGAGGCCCCAGCACTTCTGAAGGCCCTGGGCCTTGTCTCTTTGCAAGTCGTTGTTCTTAAGTCTCTTTTAGTATATGGTCTGGTACGCCCCTAGGGCCCCAGCCATATTTGTGCTTAATTTATTGTGAAACGTTGATTTATGCATATGTTCCTGTCTTCTAATCTCACAAGAGATTAGTAGAGAGTTGTTTAGTAATAAATACATATATATTTGATATATATACCTGTGTGGTGTCTTTTTATTTGGTGATTCAAGAGATTGTGTGGTAAAACAAGCTGCTTTACATTCCTCCAAGACTTAGCCTGAAGGCTGCTCTCCACAGCTACCACTAGGATAGCTTTCTATAAAGGTTGTCTTAAACCTACCTACCATAAGAGTCGAATTGTACTGGTGCAAGGTGTCCACTTTAACTAGTGAAAAGCATATACCAGGCCAACTTCTCACAACTGGCGATCTGGCTGCGGCGGGATATGGCCCAGTGGGGCATCAACATGGATGGTCATACACATGTAATCTCTTTATATGCGGATGACGCACTTCTGTACATCTGCCAACCGGAGGAGGCCGTACCTGCACTCCTGGGCATATTGGCCTCCTTTGGAGCAGTATCGGGCCTCCATGTTAACCGCCGGAAGTCAGTTATAATCCCACTAGTGCTTTGGCACGGGGGGATGCTGCTGATCTTCCCGCTGTGGAGCTTGGATGGGAGTGTGATCATTTTCATTACCTGGGTATGCAGGTGGCCCGTTTGCTGGATGCTCTGTATGCCCTGAATATGGGAGCAGTCATTATAGGTCTGAGGGAATCCATTTGGTTCTGGAACAGGCTTCCCCTCTCAATTATGGGACGAGTGGCGTTGGCGAGGATGGTTATGCTTTCCCGTTGTTTTTATGCCCTCCAGAACTCCTTCTGTTGTATCCCAAAATCCACTTTTGACACCCTGAATAGTCTCCTGGTTTCTCGGGTGTGGGCTGTAGGACACAGCAGGGTAAAACTGGAGGTGCCCAAATTGGATATGAATTTGGGGGGCCAGGATCTCCCAGACTTTAGTCTCTATCATGCAGCGCAGTGGTGTGCTGAGGGCCCTAATGTAGAGAAGGCACTGTTGGCGGGCTGGGATACTGGGACGGATCTTCTGAGAAACATTATGATGGGCTCTCGGACCCATATGGATTGCCCGTCTGTGATCTGGCAGGTTGCAGAGGCCTGGGAAAGGGCTGTTGCCCTGGTAGTGCGTAGGGCCCCATACGCTTGGTCACTCCCCCTCCAGTGGCTTCAGGGTTTCCATCGGATCCAGTCTGTCATGGATCCCATATATGGCGGCCGCACGCAGCGGGCGCGCTGCTGGCGTGCCGAAGGCGCGCCTTAAGGCAAGCCCGTCTGCGCCCGTCCGCGCCTGGACCGCGCCCAGTGCCAGAACCCCTGGTCCTCGCGCCCCCCGCTCAAGCCTCGACGACCGACGCCGATACGATGCCACCACACTCCACACTCTCAACACCGGACGGATACACAACTGCTTCAAGGCCGCCCCGAAACGCACTCATGGTCCCTTCACCTGCCGGAACTGCAGCTACACCAGCCTCAGAGCCGCCGAAGCCCCCGCCAAGAAGGACCTCAACCACCTCCGATGCATCCTACTGAACACCCGCTCCGCACACAAACACGCTGTCGAGCTCTGGGACCTGCTCGACACATCAGCACCAGACGTCACCTTCCTGACAGAGACCTGGATGAACGACTCCTCCGCACCCGACATCGCCATAGCCATCCCAGACGGCTATAAGATCACCCGCAGAGACCGCATCAACGGAGTAGGAGGAGGAATCGCCATCGTCCACAAGAACACCATCAGGGTCTCGACCAGCACCGACGACACTCTCTGCACCGCCGAACACATGCACTTCCAGATCCACCCGGACCCCAACACCACCCTTAGAGGCACCCTCGTCTACAGACCCCCGGGACCCCGACCCCAGTTCAGCGACTCCATCGCCGACTTCATCAGCACGCACGCCCTGACCTCCACCGACTACATCCTCCTCGGAGACCTGAACTTTCACCTGGAGAACAACAACGACAGCAACTCCACCACCCTGATCGCCAACCTCGCCAACCTCGGACTAAGACAGCTCGTCACAACACCGACCCATTCTGCCGGCCATACGCTCGACCCCATCTTCTCCTCAAGCTCCCACGTCTCCTTCAGCCACACCACTGAACTCCTCTGGACCGACCACCGCTGCATCCACTTCACCTTCCAGAAACCCATCACACACCACCGCACCCAACAGATCCCACGCCGCTGCTGGAGCAAAGTCACCAAAGACCAACTACGGGCAAACCTCGCTCTCAGCCCACCCTCCGACCCATCCGGCACCAACGACGCTGCCTGCAACCTCAGACGATGGATAGACGACTGTGCCAACACCCTCGCCCCGCTGAAAAAACTCACCTACAGTGACACCACTAAAAGAGCCAGCTGGTTCACCCCGGAACTCCTAGCTTCCAAGTGTACCTGCCGGAAACTAGAGAAGAAATGGCACAGTGAAAAGACACTGGACAGCCACGCAACCCACAAAGACGCCATCCGTAACCACCACCACCTCATCAGGTCCGCCAAGAGGATCTCCTTCAAAGACCGCCTCGACAACAACGCACACAACAGCAAGGAGCTCTTCAACATCGTGAAGGAACTCTCCGACCCCAGCTCCAACACCAACGACATCCCGCCGTCGCAAGCCCTGTGCGACTCCCTCGCCACCTTCTTCCACCGCAAGATCGCCGACATCCACGACAGCTTCAACACCTAGACAGCCCCAACTGAGACCGATGCACCAGACCCGCCGCACACCATCGACCACAACCCCTTGCCAGCCTGGGCCTGCATGAACATCGATGACACCATCAAGACCATGAGCACGATACACTCCGGCTCCCCATCAGACCCTTTCCCGCACCACATCTTCAACAAAGCCAGCAGCTCCATCGCACCCCACCTGCGCAACGTCATCAATCTCTCCTTCGAGACCGCGACCTTCCCAGAGAGCTGGAAACACGCCGAGATCAACGCCCTACTCAAAAAACCCAAGGCGGACCCAAGAGACTTCAAGAACTTCCGGCCCATCTCCCTGCTTCCGTTCCCAGCCAAGGTCATCGAGAAGATCGTCAACAGACAGCTAACCCGATACCTCAAAGAAAACAGCATTCTGGACCCATCCCAGTCAGAGTTCCGCAGCAACCACAGCACTGAGACTGCCCTCATCGCCGCCACCGACGACATCAGGACCCTGCTGGACAACGGTGAGACCGCAGCCCTCATCCTGCTGGACCTCTCCGCCGCCTTCGACACTGTCTGCCACCGCACTCTACGCGCACGCCTCCATGACGCAGGGATCCGAGACAAGGCCCTGGAATGGACCACCTCCTTCCTCGCCGGCAGAACCCAGAGAGTCCGCCTCCCACCATTCCGATCCGAAGCCTCCGAGATCATCTGCGGCGTACCCCAGGGATCATCCCTCAGCCCAACACTGTTCAACATCTACATGGCCCCGCTCGCACGCATCACCAGACAGCACGACCTCAACATATTCTCCTACGCCGACGACACTCAACTGATCCTCTCCCTCACCAAGGACCCCCTCACCGCCAAATCCAACCTTCACGAAGGAATGAAGGCCGTCGCCGACTGGATGAAGAACAGCCGACTAAAGCTGAACTCGGACAAGACGGAGGTCCTCATCCTCGGCTCCAACCCCTCAGCCTGGGACAACTCCTGGTGGCCAACGACACTGGGGGCAGCCCCGACACCCACCGACCACGCACGCAACCTGGGAGTCATCCTCGACTCAACGCTCTCCATGGCCAAACAAGTCAACACGGTCTCCTCCTCCTGCTTCAGCACCTCCGCATGCTTCGCAAGATCTACAGGTGGATCCCGACAGCTACAAGAAGAACAGTCACCCAGGCCCTCGTCAGTAGCAGACTCGACTATGGGAACGCCTCTACGCGGGAGCCCTGGCCAAGCTCATCAAGCGACTGCAACGCATACAAAACGCCTCCGCACGCCTGATCCTCGACGTACCACGCTACAGCCACATCACCCCCCACCTGAGGAACCTGCACTGGCTCCCCGTCGGCAGGAGAATCTCCTTCAAACTCCTCATCAACGCTCACAAGGCACTCCACAAGACCGGCCCAGCCTACCTCAACAGACGACTCTTCTTCTACGTCCCCAACCGCCAGCTCCGCTCCGCCGACCTCTCCCTCGCCACCGTCCCTCGCATTCGAAGAACAACCACCGGTGACAGATCCTTCTCCCACCTCGCCGCCAAGACCTGGAACACCCTCCCACTCAGCCTACGACAGACCCAAGACCTACTGACCTTCAGGAGGCTACTCAAGACCTGGCTGTTCGACCAGTAGCGGCACCCCCCCCTTTTTTCCCCAGCGCCTTGAGACCCTCGTGGGTAAGTAGTGCGCTCTACAAATTCATTGATTGATTGATTGATCTCATGAGATGGTATGGGGGGGCTGTATGACAGCTGGAGATATGTACATTAAAGGGACCTTCCTATCTTTTGACGAGGCGAAGGAGTGTTTTCAAGTGCAGGAGACATAGACCTTAGCGCTGTTGCTTGATCTGGGTTCCACTATAGGACCGATCTCCTGCGTATACAAAGCCCTGAAGCCGGATCGTAAAGGTTGAGGTGTCAAAAATTCAGGGCAGATGGACGGCAGACTTACCGTCGCCGCTCACTGAAGGCGAATGGAGGCAGACGTTTGCACAGGTCCTGGAGGTGGCGAGTAAAGCAAGGTTTAAGCTCACTGAGTTTTTTTATTTGCATCACACGTATTTAACGCCTCAGTGGGGCGCTCTTCAGCATGCCCCCGGTGTAGAGTGGCCCAGGTGACATTTATACATATGACCTGGGCTTGCGCCTGATTACAATCATATTGGTAAGAGGTGCTGCATGTGCTACGAATAGCCATAAGCATGTGTATTGAAGCGTCGGTTAGGCAGTGTCTATTAGACGTGCTTCCGATTCTCAAGACGGGAACTTGTATGAGACAAAAAATTGCTCTTCTAGGCCTCTTACTGACTAAACACCGCCATACACTGGACCCACTCTATGCCCCCCTACGGGACAAGTGGAGGGTAGTCCTGCACAAATGGGGCGTGGCTGAGGAGTGCCTTCTGCAAACCGTACGCACTGATCAGAATGTGGAGTGTGATTTGGAAATGTGGGGAGGCATGCTGGAGAGGGTCGGTGCAAAGGGGCTGAGGTTTCCACGCAGACACTGGACCATGCCACCCCTGCGCCAACCTTGGAGAATGACCCCTTGCTGGGCTAACTGAGCTGTTGTACAGTCTGTGTGGGACAAATGATTCGGAGTGCTGGTGACTGGGCCAGTGACGCGGTGGGCTAATGACTCGGAGTGTGGGTTCAGGCAGACGAAAGAGAACCAGTATCTCACGCACGCCCTTAATGGGTGTCCCGACACAGCAGACGTCATATGCCTTTACCTCCACATACTGTACTGTTTTGGACTGCTGCCCCGGGTATATTTCTTGCTGCCCCCCCGCTCAGATGCACTGCTGTGCCCCCCACCACATCCCGGGGAACTAATGGGCCTTGCCCCTGCCCATGCCGGTTCCTCTGCCTGCTGCCTGATAATCCTTTTTAGGTCTCCTTCTCTCATCTTAGAGTCTGTCACCCGCCACCAGTCGCTGCCAAGGTTCTTTTTTTAGGTCAAGCCTACAGCGGCAGCAGCACATGCGCTGCTCACTCTGCGAGGCATGCAGTAATTGAGTATGCAGTGGAAGCTCCGCCCACTCTCCACCCATGTTTTTAATTGGCTCTTGTCATTGTCTTTTGTAAATGCTGCCTTCTGATTGGTTATGAGGCTTGTTAGTCCCTCCTTATTATGGCCATGTCGTCATTTGGACCCTCCCATGGCTACTGGCCCCTTTACTTCGAGTGTTACACGGTAGGGTACGTGTTATTTAGACTTTGAGCACTACTTTGGTCGTGCCTTCTTGCCCCCTTCTCCCCCCCTCCTCCGCCCGCACTCCTGTTGTCCGTGCTTCCTCCCCGTTGTCCATGATGCAATGCAATAGGTCTCGCGTAAATGCGAGTCCTATTGCATTGCAAATGCTTGTTATATGATATTGCTGGCCTTGGGAGGTCCTGGGCAGACTCATGTTAAAAGTGATTATAGCTACCGCCCACTGGTTGCACCAATGGTTGCGCCCGCATAACCTATGGTGTAGTGTTTGAGACATGCCAAATATCCACCAAGGGAGGGGTATGTTTTTCTGCTCCGCTTCCTTGCACCCCTCAAATTGGAGTTTATTGGACGAAGCCCGTGCCTGAAACCTATTGGATATTGGCATATTGCTTAGTCATTACACTACCCAATAAGAAACTTGACGCTTAGGGAGGAAGCGGACCAATGAGGATTCAGACGCCACACCGCTAAATGAGTGACAAGGTAAACAAGAGGGTACGTCACGGTGCCCACACGAGCTGTCATGGACATAAAATGAGAAACCAAAAAAAAGATTTCAGCTATTTGTGAAATAAAATAGTGAATATTTGGTAGTCAGTTATAGGATATAAAGGCACAATATCGGCGCTGACAGGACCTCAGTGGCAAAATGAGTGGTTTAACACATTTAGTCAGCCGTGGCTTTCTAGTAGCATTGTGCGTGTTGCTTCAGTCGTCACAGGACGACAGATGCCAGTTAAATTACGTTTATTCTCCACCCAGGGCAGCAAAGGCAACGGATGCCCACCTGCCAGTCTATTTCTGTTCTTCAGCTGTCAAACACAGAACTTAAACATTCCACTTATAAGCCCTGTGGGAAGTTACTAGCATTGATGTAGTTGTTCCATAAATTATCCAGGACACTATTTTCAAAGTATATAAGTCTTCTTTATTATCAACCCCTCTGAATCATGACAACACAATCAGCTCCCAGCAAAACAATGCATTAACTTCTATGTACACATGCCTATAACTAAGAGTACTTGTCTACGACCTAATACATTATACACAGAATACTACTGCACATTTGCATAATTACTTCCAATTGCCATATATATACTACACAATTCCCTTTTTTTTAAACATACTATGACTAACCTCTTTAACATAGCCTTACCAATGTTAATAAATACATGCAACAGAAATAAATACATAGGTAATTACTTGCACACAAATTCATCAAATATTCTCTAACAAATACTTTCACGAGGAATAAACACACGGGTAGTTAATCACACATAAATTCGTCAAACTTCCTTGGTTTCCTTACAACCCTTCCTCGAGTTCCAATGAACAGTGAGGACCATCCTGGGTCTGTTCACATTCATCTTCTTCCCTAGATCTGTTTAATTCAGTAAAATTCTATATAAGCATGTTAAGCTCTCTAACCTTGTTTAAACCACTTTCCTCGTGCACTTTTGAGCTTGGCTCCCTCACACCTAACCAACAGAAATCACTGTGTGGTTTACCAATTTCTTTCTCACTCCTACCACCACTACCTGCTAACGCTAGTCGACTCATGTGCCATACTTCACCATTATCTAACGCATCAGTGTTGTTTCTCACCTGTGTGATTTCTTGGCTCACTGAATTTACTCTCGCCTTTGGCAACCTTTCTTGCTCTCTTCACATGTACCCATTGACCCTCACATAAATGTACTTGTTTCTTATCGTGTATGACATCTTAATTAGGGCTACCGGTTTTATGGTATTTATTTTTAGGTCGAGCCTAGCTGCAGCGCGCATGTGCTGTTCGCTCTGCGAGGCATATAGTAGTGGAGTACGGCTTTGAAGCCCCGCCCACTATCCGTCCATATTTTTTTTGGCTTTTGTCATTGTCATCCGTAAACGCTAGCTTCCGATTCATTTTGAGGCTTGTTAGTCCCTCCTTGGTAACACCTTGTCTCCATTTGTTACCGCCCATAAGGACTGGACCGTTTACCCGTGTTCTTACTGTATTGCTCACATAAGCCCTTCGGGAGAACTCTTTGGTTAATCAATCTAAAGACCACTAGTGGGCTTTAGCAATGGCAGCCGTTTTTTTTTTTGTAACTTTGCAACTTTCACAATGTGCCACACACACCCACAGGACGGGCCGCCGCAGCGCGCCTAAAATCAGATCGCTGCTTTTCTATAATTTAAATGAGTAGAGCTGCAGGATCACTGCTTTTCTTTAATATAAATTAGAAGAGCTGTGCAATTACATAATTTGGTAATAATCGCAGGTCATTGAGCCGACACCAAGGTTCGAACCCTAAATCCCCAGCTCAAAGTCGGCAGCTCTGGCGCTGTGCTACACGATATTCTCTCAATGGCAGCTGGTATTTTGGTAACTTTGCAACTTTCACATTGTGCCACACGCACCCACAGGACGGGCCGCCACAGCTCACCCAAAATCAGATTGCTGATTTTCTTTCATTTAAATGAGTAGAGCTGTGGGATCGAAGGTGCTTGGTGGCAGGAGGCAGCTGGGCAGGGCCCCTTCTTGTTAACTTTAGTAATGAGCGCGACGCCTGCTTCAGGGACACCACGCTCTTTTTTTTTAATTTACTTTAATGAGCGCGGCGCCCGCTTCACAGACACCGCGCTCTGCAATGCAATAGGTGTTGCTTTTGGTATTGTAAATGACAATGCCTTTTCATTTTTTATAAAAGGCATTGCCATTTACAATGCCAATAGCTCAAAAACTCACAATTGCGAGACCTATTGCATTGTAAATGCTTGTTTGTTTCTTTTGTTACAGTTTATATTGGCTACTACTGCGCGTAATCTCGCTCTATGGGAGTTGTTCTGTACGCCACACAGGTGCCGTACGCCCAGTAATGGCGCTTCCGAGCGTAGCACATGGGCACACATGTAGGCCACTGGGATACCCTACACTGCTACTCTGGAGTGTATGTTAATTGTTGTTGTTTTTTTATCCTTCTCTGACGCGTCACGGCCTGATGGGTTGATATGTAATATGATACCTGTGCAGTATTGAATAAAAACAAGTAAAAAAAAAAAAGTCATAAGAAAAGGTGGTGATAATGGAATGTAAAAACATGCAGCTAAACGACACATGCTGCGTCGTGTTAGCCCTCACTTTTGGCATGATATCCCGAAAAAAGTGTGGTAATACCATGCAGTAACATTCTACCTACATCTCGTTGTTACCCCAGCATTCCCCGCAGAGCTATAAATCAGTCCAGAAAACTGTCCAGTGATAGCTTGTGTGTTGCTTCTACAATTCGCTCTCACAAGGCTTAACTTCCCTCTATCTTCTTTTCTCCATATCTCTAAATTATTATTAGGTCGAGCATTCGAGACCTCTTGTATATACTTTAGTATATACTTATATGTGTATGTACTTTGTGGGCTCTGGAGATCAGCCCTACGACTTGTCTGCTTCCGCTTAGGGACTTTTTTGTCTGTTCAACTGCCTCAATTTAACTGTCTTGATAGAAAAAGACTAGTAGAGGTCAGTAAAATACCAGAATTGCTTTCTGCTTGTTCAGCAGCCTCTATTTAACTGTCTTGATAGAAAACGACCAGTAGAGGTCAGTAAAATACTAGAATTGCTTTCTGCTTAGGGACTTTCTTTTTTTTGTTTTTCTGGCAACTGTCTCTATTTAACTTTCTTGATAGAAAACGACCAGCAGAGGTCAGTAAAATACCAGAATCACTTTAGCATTCTCTAGATTCTAGTCCATAGAAATTGTCTTCCACAAGCACCCGTAGACAATAATATTTTTTTCAAATCTTGTATTTTCAGTGATATGACCACCGAAGGCCCTGATTTTATATTAAAAACAGAGTTTTGGACTATACTATTTCCCGCTGAAAGGCAATATTTCTCTCCATGTGTTCCCATACCTGGCGAGTCACGCAGTTTGGTGCTTACTTTCCCTCCATGTTAAAGAACAGTAGATGTTTCAGCACCCAGGCTAATGTGCTGCATAGCTAAATACATATAAGGTCCCAAAGGCGAGACCGATTGCATTGCAAATGCTTGGGGTTTTTTTTAGAGACGCTTTGGGATTCTCACCTCCCTGCAAAATAATGTACGTGTTCCAGAAAATGTCACGTAAAGTTAAGTCAAATTGTTGCTCACCTGTGCTTGTGCGCATTTTGTTTCCCTCAGTTTGCTTACCTGAATATTAGCAGTACCTACAAGAAGGGCCACTTACACAACATATCTGGACATGCGCATACTACAGATATTTTAGTGCAAGTTGTGTAGATTAGGTATAAAACAAGAAGCATTTATAAGTAGCAAAAGCGCTAAGGTGCTCCACAATACCCTTGAAAGGTCTTACCCCATCCGATGGCAGACTGGATGAGCTTAAAATGCCTGGGGGACACTGTGAAAATATGGATGAACTTCATGTACATTTCTCCGGCAATTACTGCTGTCCATGCAAAAGTGGCAAGCAGGAAGTAGTGCAGCAGGGCAGTCACCGCTGTACAGAGATCATTTCTGTTTTCCACAATGTCGCTGTCGAGCACTGTGTTCTCCTGGGTGATATTCTCCTCAGAGTGGCTCTTCTTATTCGCTCCATTTTTATTCTCCACTCCGAAAATGAAGATGACGTTAAAGGCCAGCATTGCTGTGCACAGACTCACCAAGGTCCACACTGCTGACGACCTTCGTGTTTTCTTTGGCCTTGATAATCAGAGATGTAACACAATAAATGTAAAGTAATCAAACAATATAAATACTTTAAATTAAAAAAAACTTTAACTAGGATTCTAGACCTGGATATACACACATAATTTCCTCTTATTCTATTAAAACAACACCTTTCAAAACTGAGTCTAAGAATTATGCATTATATACATTTTAATTTTTTTTACAAGCAAGCAATATAGAGTTTTTCAGACTTTCTGTGACTAAGCTATACTATTTATGGGATATCCGCTGCAATTGGTTGGACTCCCACAATCTGTGATTTTAATTTGACATTAACAGCTGTCTCAAGTAAGCGTGAAGCCATGTGCAGATCTGAATACAACTCCCAAATAAAATTTTTTTTAAAAAATTACATTAATTAATAAATACTATTTTGAGTATATTTGTCATATTCGGAAGTCTTCTCACCCATCTAACACATCGATGGTTACATGAAAAAGTGATGAGGGCGAATACTGAAGCATAAACAGTCTAGATCTCAAATTGTAACAAAACAGCCCTCCCTTTCAAGTAAACCAAAAATTAAGAAACACAGGTTCTTATTTGATTTAGTTCCATAGTGCCTCCAATAAATACACGCACCTAGTCTTCTAAGTACTCTCTGAAACTCTTACGAATAATCAGCTCTTGTTGAATTGAACAGGATGGGGCCATTGAGATAAAGGCCAACATAGGCTCAACAATGAACTGTTATGAGCAGGATTCACAAATAAATACACTAATCAAACATCTAGATATTTGCAAAATCTGGAAATGGTTCTCATAAAACTCACAAGACTTCCTGCATCCCTCACTTTGTGCATGCCGTTACTGGTCGAGGGCAGACAAGACCTGAGCCAATGTCAACATTTTGAACTTCTCCTTCCAGCAGTTGACATCCCTGAGGTCTAAGATAAGACGCAGGCCTTTTGGCACAGGGACTCGCTCGATAGCTCTCTTGGCCAAGAGTGCCGCAACTTCCTGACAGAGAAGGGCCAAGTGATCCTCCGACATGCGATGGAGTGTTGGTGGCATGGAGGGTGGGGTAGTCTCGAAGGGGAGGGAGAAGCCCCTTCGGACTATCAGCAAAACCCACCTGTCCGACGTGATGTTGTGCCAGTGGGGGAGGTGATGGCGGATCCTGCCGCCCACTGGCAACTGGTGGCACTGAAAGGTCGGACTAGGAAGGCTTGGAGGCTGCTGCAGAGGGGGCACTGGTGGACTGGCCCGTCTGCTGGCCCCCAGACCCACAACTCTGGGTCCCACATCCCTGGCCGTGCAGAGGCTGAGCAGCTTGTGCCGGCCTGTGGCCCTGGGTGGAACATGGTGGGGCACCCCTTCCGTAGCCACGAAAGGAGGGAAAGGCAGACTGCACAGGGCGCGAGGTGGTAGCGAGGCCCAAGGATCTGGCCATAGCCCTAGAGTCCTTGAAGGGCTTGAGCGCGTTGTCTGCCTTGTCGCCAAACAGGCGACGGCCATCAAAGGGCATGTCCAAAAGGGTTGATTGGAAATCCCCGGAGAAGCCAGTGGACCTCAGCCAGGTGTAGCGTCTCAGGGATACCGACGTAGAAATCGTCCTGCCCAGCGAGTCGGCGGTGTCCAGCCCATAGCGGATGGTGAACTTTGCTGCGTCTCTACCCTCGACAAGCGCACAGGAGAGTACAGTACGGGCCTCCTCCAGGCACTGTGGCAGCACCTGCACGACCGTTTCCCACACGTAGTGGGAATAACGGCCCAAGAGAAATGCTGTGTTCACCGACCGCAGTCCTAAGCTGGCAGAAGAAAACATCTTCCCAAGATGTTCCAGCTTCTTGGATTCCCTATCTGGGGGAGCAGTAGGTAACGCACCTTTCGAGGTTGAGGGCTTGGACCACCAAGCTCTCAGGGGTAGGGTGTTGGGAGAGGAAAAGTGGGTCGCCCGGAGGCGGGCGGTGGCGTCGGGCAATCATCCTGTCCAAGGAGCCCCTGTGCTGGGCTTGGACCAAGTGCCCATTAGGATGTCCCTGAGGGCTTCATTGAAAGGCAGCAGGGGCTCCGAAGAGGCTGCTGCCGGCTGAAGCACCTCATTCAGGAGGTTAGTCCTGACTGCCACCGTAGGAAGCTCAAGGCCCAAGGCCTCAGCCGCCCTACGCAACACCACAGCTTAGGAGGCTCCCTCCTCCGTAGCCACGGTAGGGGGAGAAAGCATATCAGGGTCTGGGGATGTATCAAGACCACTGGCTTCACCCAACTCCTCTCTCCAGTCCGGCTCCTCTAACTGGTCTGCCAAAGGGTCAACAGACCCCTCCCAGTCCTCCTCATCCTAACCTGGCTGCCACTCAGGGCGAAAAGGAACGCCAGGGATGAACAACGGTACAAAAGTACCCCCGTACCGGTACCAGCTCCGTGTCCATATCGAGGGGGAGGCCGGGGTCGAAGCCAGCCGGGGACACAACCGGCGTTGGAAGCGGCGGAGGTGTCGTCAAAGGAATAGGTGCCGGGGGATGTGTCGTAAGGTCGACCGGCGCTGATCCGGATCAAGGCCTAGAGCCCCCAGCCCAGTCCGCGGGGCCCAAAGGTGCGCCGGCGGAGTCGGGCTGCCCAAAGATGGAGTGGAGAGCTTTGTAAAATGCTCGAAGCTGAGCAGAGGATGCTCCGACTCCCGGAAAGGGAGGGAAGCTAGGAGCCATCCTAGCTGGCTCCGCGGGCGGAGCCGAAGGACAACGACCTTCCGTGTCCCGCGTCGTGTCAGCCGACGGACGGGGAGAAGGCGAAGAGCGATGGTGCTTCTTCGCCTTCTTCTTGTGCTTTGACTTACCCGAAGACGAAGACTTCGACGATGAATCGTGGTGATGACACTGCGACCGGTCCCGTGACCTCCCTCTCGACGGGGACCTCGAGCGACGCAGAGCCGACTGCCGGGCCTCCAGAAGCTTTCGGGACCACTCCTGCAAAGACTTCCAGTTCATGGCCCGACAGTCGGAGCATGACTTCGGGTCGTGGTCGCGCTCCAGACACCAGAGGCACACGAGGTGTGGGTCCGTGACCGACATCAATTTGTGACAGGAGTCACAAGGTTAGAAGCCGGTGCGTTGATGGGACATCCCTACGTGCACCAGGAGTCGACTTGGAAAAAGATGTTGACAAAAGTCGAACAAACTTTAGTCAAAAAGTGACTAAGGGTACCGCTCTCCCCGGGTCTGCGCTGGCTGGCGAGGAAAAAGAAAGAAGTGAAGTCAACACGCAGGGGCGGCGTCTAAGTAGATACCGCAACGTCATTCCGGCGACCATGATGTCAACAACGAACGCGGAGTCTACCGACGCCACCTACCGACGTGCAGGGGTACTGCTGAAGAAATATTCTCCGGATCCAGTCTGACGCCTGGGGGTAATTCTAAGGTAAGGAACCTATAACTAATAGTCTGTTTCAGATACTGTAATTACAAACTCTCTTTCCAATCATCTCATATGACTCCAAACAATCAGTCTTCTCCCACAGCATACACAGAGCTCCTTTTCTCTCTTGCTCAATTTTAAATCTAGGATACACCTTTGAGTTTCTACATTTCTCTTCAGCTCCAAACTGCAACTCAATCTCTCTGGCTTCATCCACATTCCCACTAATTTTTATTAGTCTCTCCTTAAATTCTCTCACAAAATTCTGTTCAACCCTACTTAATGTACAAACACTCATCGCATTGTTAGTTTTGTTTGTACTCATAGGGTTATTTATTCTACTATGTTCTGAAACAGAACCCAAACCCCCAACATTAGGAACATCTACATCATTCTGTCCCAGGAAACTTTGTTCATGAAGTATCAATGTTAATGTACTACAGGTGAGTTCTTACCCCTAGAAACATTAGTACCAATATATGATTCAATTTAAGACCTTGGGGAGGAATTTCCAAATGAAGAATAACGCCTTATCATAATACCTTTTAAAATTATTATCAGGAAAACTACAGGAAATATTTTCAAAGCTAAACAATAGCTCTTTTTAATTTTGGCTATGACTCCTTTCTACAATTTAATAAAAACAAAATAAAAATCTAAGCTTCTACTATGTGAACTAAATGTGATGCAAATATCTTTCAAAGTCTTCAAAAGTCGATATGTATCAGTAAGATATTCAGTTCAGACAATGTTCATAGGAAACCTACTATGTTTAACTGGGGAAATAAAGTAAGGTACAGAATGAATCTTCTTTTGATAAAAAAATCAGACTCTGCTTAAAAAAAAATAATCCATGCACTTTTAAAAATTTAAAAAACTCAAAAATGCTAAATTGTTTGGGGTGCATGGCTCTGACGCCACTGAAAATGGCCACCTGACGCGAAGGCTCCGCTACATGGCAGAACATTTGCTGTGAGTTTCTGACTTTGCAGCATGACTTTGCGTCGGCAAATATGTTCCTCGACTGTCGTAACATCAAGGGACTGCTCCTGCTGCCTACGGGTTGGGAGGCTCCTGGGGCAATTGCGGCCGCCATTTTGTATTGCCGCTTTCACCTAATTAATGCTGCGCATCACGGCTGTGAGGCCTATTTTCACAGTTTTTTGATGCAAACATGCTCTCCTCTTCTTCTGCAATTCTGAAAGAGCATTTTGTTTAGTCCTCTTCTCTACTTCAGATGCAGCATAGTATAACTGGCATTCTTTTTCCTCATGAGCTACTTTATAGGACACTCTTCAATGGATGATTGTCAGGTATACAGCATGTTAGTCCTGGCACCATTGGCGTGGGTCTCCCTTCCCTTTTTCGCTGTTGTCTCCTCTGTTTTACTGGTGTTAGATGCTCTGGGCGCTGTGCCACTGCCATTCAGTGTCACAGCGCGAATGCTCCCTGTGTAAATATGTCTATGTGAATTGGTATACCCCTGATTGGCTTATTTGGTTTACCTGTTAGTCCCTAGTAGTGTGGCCTATGTGTGCCCAGGGCTGGTAAACCAAATGCTGCTGGTGGGCCTGCAGCACTGATGTGTGCCACCCACAGAAGCAGCTCGTAAAGTGTGTCTCAGACCTGCCACTGCAGTGTCTGTGTGCAGTCCAGAACTGCCATCTTGGCTGTGAAGTGCACTCACTTCCCAGCCCCTGAACCTTCCCTTGGCATCCTGTAAGTCACCCCTATGGTAGGGTGCCTTGTATGTGTAAGGCAGGACATGCCTTGGTGTGTGTAGCATGTCCTGGTAGTGAATTATGCCCCATTTCGTTTTTCACTACTGTAAGGCTACCTGTTCCTCATAGGCTAGAATGGGCAGTTTGACTATTACATTCTATAGTCCTAACTGACCCCAGGAACATGGTAGAAAAACGAATTTAGTATGCCTGAGCTCAGAATATTAAAATACATCTTTTAGTGAAGTTTATTTTTATATTCTGTGTTTGAAAATACCACTTTTAGAAAGTAGGTATTTTCTTGCCTAAGCCTTCCAGTGTGCTCTGCCGTTATGTGTATTGGCTGTCTGGGTTTAGAGGGACAGGACAGGCTGAGTCAGACCTGGGTTGAATAGAGAGATCTGCATTTAGAGTGTGGGGAGGGGTGGCTCTTTGATCTGAACAGGGCTGCGCCTGGCAAGGTGAATGCTGGCTCCACTCTCCCACGGTGTGTCTGCTAGCAGACCCCCTCTTTCTGAAAGGAAGGATGCAGCCTGGTAAACAAAGTGCTCCAGGCCTGAGCAGAACTGGTTCTGGCTAGGTTCAGGGACTGGTAGCTTCAAGGATCAAAGGTTTTTGGGGTATAAATATCTGTGCTCAAACCCCCTACTTTTGTATTGCTTTTGGATCTGGAGAGGAAACTCTGTCCGTGCCACTGGAAGAATCTGCAGGAAGTGACTGTCCCTGTGCTGTGTGTTGTTTCTTGCACTGGCCTGCAGCAGTGACCACTGGACCTTGAAGAAGAGGAAAAGGACCTCTTGAGAGAACTTTTATTTTTGTACAGCAATCACCCAAGGGCTAGGAAAAGAGCTAGCCTCCTGCTGGAGTCTCAGGCACAACAGACTCCACCACCAACCTCCTGCTTCCTCCCTGCGAGGACTGCTATCTGCTGAGGAGGCTCCTGTGAGTTCCAGGGCCTCTAGTTTGCATCAGAGAGAAGAGGGTAAGAAATCGACGCTAACGCATCTTTGCGGGCCGCTGCAGTCGAGAGCGCTGGGAAAATCATCGCGCTATTGCCGCCGAGGGCCCGCAACCCGAAACCATCGCTGACACCCCTTTGCGAGCCGCTGCAGCCGAGACGCGCTGGAAAGATCATCGCGCTGCTGTCGCCGCGCCCTCGCAACCCTGAAAGAAATCATCGCTTCGAGACATCGCAGTGCGGACGCCGTGCGTTCGCCACTTTGATCGCATCGCACCGAATTTCGTCGCTCCCTTGCGGAGCGTCTTGTCTTCGCATCGCAACACGATCGCACAGCGCAACAGGATCACCGCATCGACTTCTCCCACGCGGCAAGAAAGTCATCGCATCGGCGGTCCAGCGTGCAGAAGTTTGTCGCATCGTCTCCGCACGCACCCCGCAGATCGGCGCATCATCCTCCCTTGCGGCAAGGATTTCAACGCATCGCCGGCCTCGCGTGCCGAGAATCATCGCTACAGCTTGTTTGCGACACTTTGTTGGTTTTGCTACTAAACCCAGGTACTTTGTGAAAGAAAGGGTCGCAGAGACCACTGCTTTGAACTTGAACCTTATTTTTGCAACCTTTGAACTATTTTTGACAGCCCTTCAACAGCTATCCTATTTTTGACAGTATTGTGGCTTTTACAGTTATTGGTCTTGTGATAAATCTGCCTTTATATAAAGATACTTATTTTTTATAATAACTACTTGTGTGGTGTCCCTTTGTAGTGTTCCTCACTGTGTTACTGTGTATGATCATAAATGCTTCACACCCTGCCTCTGAGATAAGCCTACCTGCTCGTGCTACGTTACCACAGGGTTGAGCAGGGGTATTAAAGAGGGTAGCCCTCTCACTCTGACTTAGGAAGAAGGGTCCCTACTTGGACAGTGGCCAGCCATTGCCAACTAGAGACCCCCATTTCTAACATTGGTGGTCAGCGGTGAGGATCTGGACTTGCATTTATGATCGCATACAGTAATTATACTGTACACTACTAGTGAGTGCAGACCATAACGTACCGCATACATTTTTTTGAGAATTTTTTTTGCTCCTATATTGTGATTGATATTGCCGGTGATTTTTCACCCGCGCACATTTTCTGAGAGTTTTTGGGATCCTATATTGTGATTGATATTGCCGGTGATTTTTCACCCGCGCCCATTTATTGAAAGTTTTTGATCCCCTATTGTGATTGATATTGCTGGTGATTTTTCACCCACGCACATTTCTGAGAGTTTTTAGGATCCTATATTGTGATTGATATTGCCGGTGATTTTTCACCCGCTTACCTTTTTGAGAAGTTTTCTTCTGTCCTTTATTGATATTGCCAGTTAGTTCTACAATGGGCAAGCCCAGATCCAATGCCTCAGAAGATCTCTCCTGGGAAGAAGAGAAAATAGAAACCTACAATGCCAAGCAGCTCAAATATTTTTGCAAGCAATTCACAGTCCCTATCACAGGTCTCACTAGAAGGGAGGAGTATTACAAGGCGCTGAAGGCCTGGCTAGAAGCCAGGGATGCCCCTAAGGATCTAGGAGAGCTTGTGGAGGGAGGAGAGCAGCAGGGCGATGTAGTAGACTTAGTAGGAGATCCAGCCCTTTCCAACCCGGGCTCTAGTGTGTCCGCTAAGGGTCTGTCCCCAGAAGAGCTGGAGGACAGGGAGAGAGATAGGCGGCATAATATGGAGATGGCTAAGCTTAAAATGGATGGTCACCGGGACCTAGAGAACAAGAAGTTAGAAATTGAGATTATGAGGATGAAGCTTGAGCATGAGAGAGTATTGAGGGAGTTGGAGATTAAAGCTAAGAGCATGGAAATCTCCCCTCTGGTGGCAGCGTACCTGTAGTGCACCCTGAGAGTAGGGTGTATATACCCAAGGAGGTTATTCAAGATTTCCACAAAAGTGAAGATATTGGGCAATGGTTTGCCGCTTATGAATTAGCCATGGAGTCCCACCGGGTCCCTGAGAAGGATTGGGGAGCGGGGTTGTGGGGACGCTTTGTGAGTGAGGGGAGGGATACCTTGTTGGACCTGCCCCCAGAAAGTAGGATGGTTTATGCCCACATGAAGGAAGCGTTGATGACCCGCTATGGTTTGACCCCTGAGATGTATAGACAGAGGTTTAGGGTCTGTAAGAAGCTAGAGGGTACCACGTGGGTTGAATATGTGTCCTTTTTTTGCAGAGCCATGGAACGCTGGGTAAAAGGTAGCAAAGTAGAAACTTTTGCACAGTTTTATGATTTGATTGCATGGGAGCATTTATCTAGTAATTGTTTTCCTGAGCTACGCCAGCACCTAATTGATTGCAAGCTGACTAACCCTAGAAAGCTTGCTGAGGAGGCGGACCGCTGGGTGAGCACCCGGGTCCGCAAGGGTCCAGTGGGAGACGTCGCCAAAGGTGGGCAGGGTCCCCAGCAGAGGAGTGGGGGACAAGGGTCAACAGAGGGAGTTCCACCGAGGGCCCCAAAGTAATCCCCCAGGGAACCAAGCAGTGGTGTCCCAGCCCCCCAAGAAAGGAGGACCGGGCCCCCAACAGGTAGGCCTGTTCCCAGGGGGCCCCCACGTGTTACAACTGTGGTCAAGTGGGCCACAGATATTTTGATCCCCAGTGCCCCCAAAGGGGGCCAGTGCACCCCCGTGCACCACCCCGCCAGATTGCTAGTGTAGCCCTGGGAGAGGAGGAGATGGGTGCCCAAGAGGGGTGGGATCCCGTAGAATTGACCCTTGTCTCATTAGGGGACTTTGAGATGGTCCCCAAGCCTGCACTGCCTGCTAACACTAAAAAATACAGGCAGTGGGTGACCATCAATGGCCATAGGGTGGAGGCTCTAAGAGACACAGGGGCCAGTGTAACTGCTGTCAGCTCCCGGTTGGTGTCCAAAGAGCAGGTTGTCCCCCATGCATTCTACCCAGTAGTGTCCGCAGACAACTCAGAGAGCCAATGTGAGGTGGCTCAGGTTCCCTTTGAGTGGGGGGGTCTCAGGAACTCTTCAGGTAGCTGTGAGGCCCGCCATGCCTGTAGACTGTCTGCTGGGCAATGATTTAGAGGACTCCCCATGGGCTACGGTGGAGAGGAAGGCTCACTTGGAGATGTTGGGTCTGCCTGAGTGGGCGTGTGCTACCACTCGGTCCATGGCAGCCAAGGAGGGTGTTGAAAAGGATCTGGAGCCTGAGAGTAGGGCCCAGATCCCTGCCTTAGAGAGAAGGGGCAGGGGCGCGGGAAGCCGGCCCCCTTGGTTCCCACGGCCCAGGAAGGAGCAGACCCTGAGGGGATGCCCTGGAGCCTACCGGGGAGCAGATCACCGAACTGGGGGACCTGCCTGAGCTGACCCATTGGCAGCAGGAAGGGGGACCCACCAGGGAGGAATTTTGTGAGCAGCAGAGAGTTTGCCCCTCTCTTGAGGGTATGCGGCGACAGGCTGCAGCCCAGGCAGAAGGTGACATGTCTGGTTCACATTTGATTTATTGGGAGAACAGTCTCCTGTATAGTGAGCCTAAGGTTGCTGAGCCAGGGTCAGCCCGTGTGCTGGTGGTACCCGAGTGCTTCAGAACCTTCCTACTGGGGTTTGCTCATGACATTCCCTTGGCAGGACATCTGGGGCAGACCAAGACCTTTGAGAGGCTGGCCGCCCACTTTTATTGGCCCCAGATGCACAAGAGTTCAGACTCTCATTGCAGGACCTGTGAGACTTGCCAGGCAAGTGGGAAGAGTGGGGGAAGATCAAGGCCCCACTCCAGCCCTTTCCAGTTGTGAGTACCCCATTCGAGCGAGTGGGCATTGACATTGTGGGGCCTCTGGACCCCAAGACAGCCATGGGCAACAGGTTCATCCTGGTCTTGGTGGACCATGCCACCCGGTACCCTGAAGCCATCCCGCTCAGGACAGTGACGGCCCCCGTGGTGGGACGTGCACTGATGGGGATTTTCTCCCGTGTGGGATTCCCCAGAGAGGTGGTGTCTGACAGGGGGACCAACTTCATCTCCCAGTACATGAAGTCTCTGTGGAAGGAGTGTGGGGTAACGTATAAGTTCACCACTCCTTACCACCCCCAAGGTAATGGTCTGGTTGAAAGGTTCAACCGGACCTTGAAGGGCATGATCATGGGCCTAGAAGAGCCCCTGAGGCGTAAGTGGGACGTCTTCTTGCCATGCCTGTTGTTTGCCTACCGTGAGGTGCCACAGAAGTCCTTAGGGTTCAGTCCCTTTGAACTCCTCTATGGCCACCCGGTTAGAGGACCTCTGAGTCTGGTCAAGGAAGGCTGGGAGCAATCTCCCAGGAAACCTCCCCAAGATGTCTTTAGCTACATGTTGGCCTTCAGGAACCAGACTCGGCGTTTCAGAAAAATTGCTGAGGCAAATCTGGAAGCCAGCCAAGAAGAAATGAAACGTTGGCACGACCAGAATGCCACTCTGGTCGAATTTCAACCTGGTCAGAAGGTTTGGGTACTGGCCCCAGTGGAGCCTTGTGCGCTCCAAGATAAGTGGACCGGTCCCTTTGAGGTGGTGGAGCGCAAAAGTCCAGTTACCTACTTGGTGGACTTTCAGTCTCCCAGGAACCCCTTGCGGGTCCTGCATGTGAACCGCCTAAAGCCCCACTTTGAGAGGTCTGAAGTGGGCATGCTTCTTGCCACAGATGATGGGGTTGAGGAGGAGAGTGAGCCTCTCACTGACCTCCTGTGTGCAGAAGAGAAGGATGGGTCAGTGGAGGGTGTGATCCTCTCCACCACACTGACCCCTGAGCAGCAGAGAGATTGTCACCACCTGTTGGGGCAATTTTCTGATTTGTTCTCCCTGGTACCTGGTGTCACTGATTGGTGCGTCCATGAGGTGGATACCGGGACAGTTCTCCTGTCAAGCACAAGGCTTACAGGGTAACTGACAGGGTCAGGGCTTGCATTAAGGAGGAGGTCTCCAAAATGTTCGCCCTAGGGGTGGTTGAGTCCTCTAGCAGCCCCTGGTCCAGCCCCGTGGTCTTGGTACCAAAAGCTGCGACGCCTGGTGCCACTCCTGAACTTAGGTTCTGTGTGGACTACCGAGGTCTCAATTCGGTCACCAAGACCGACGCGCACCCCATCCCCAGAGCTGATGAGCTCATAGACCGGTTAGGGGCTGCCCGGTACCTCAGCACATTTGATCTGACGTCTGGGTACTAGCAGATCGCCTTAACTGATGGGGCAAAGGAGAGGTCAGCATTCTCCACACCAGATGGGCACTACCAGTTCCGTGTGATGCCCTTTGGGATGAAGAATGCCCCTGCCACCTTCCAGAGATTGGTCAACCAGGTGTTGGTTGGGCTGGAGGCTTTCAGTGCCGCCTACCTGGATGACATTGCAGTGTTTAGTTCCTCCTGGGAGGACCACTTGCGCCACCTCTGGGAAGTGTTGATGGCGCTGCGCAGAGCAGGCCTCACAATCAAGGCCAGTAAGTGCCAGATTGGGCAGGGTTCTGTGGTGTACTTGGGACACCAGGTGGGGAGCGGCCAGGTGGCGCCCCTGCAGCCCAAGATTGAAACCATCCTGGCTTGGGAGCCCCCAAGGACCCAGACCCAGGTGAGGGCCTTCTTAGGACTCACGGGTTATTACAGGAGGTTTGTCAAGGGGTATGGCAACATTGTTGCACCCTTGACTGAGCTGACTTCCAAGAAGCGGCCAAAGATTGTGAACTGGACTGACACCTGTCAGAAAGCCTTTGATGCCCTCAAAACTGCTATGTGTACAGCACCCGTACTCTAGGCGCCCAATTTTGCTAAGGAATTTGTTGTCCAGACAGACGCTTCAGAGCATGGGGTGGGGGCCGTTCTGTCACAGATAAATGAGGAGGGACTAGACCAACCTGTAGCCTTCATCAGTAGGAGGTTACTTCCACGGGAACAGAGGTGGAGTGCAATTGAGCGTGAGGCATTTGCTGTGGTCTGGGCACTGAAGAAGCTGAGACCATACCTGTTTGGGACTCACTTCCGGGTTCAGACAGACCACAGGCCCCTCAGATGGCTGATGCAGATGAGGGGTGAGAATCCCAAGTTGTTGAGGTGGTCCATTTCCCTACAGGGTATGGACTTCACGGTGGAACACCGCCCTGGTTCAGAACACGCCAATGCTGATGGTCTGTCCAGATTTTTCCGCCTTAGCGATGAGAACTTCCAAGGGGATGGGTAGTTCTCCCCACATTTCTGCTGGAGGGGACGTGTGTTAGACCTGGCACCATTGGCGTGGGTCTCCCTTCCATTTTTCGCTGTTGTCTCCTCTGTTTTACTGGTGTTAGATGCTCTGGGCGCTGTGCCACTGCCATTCAGTGTCACAGCGCGAATACTCCCTGTGTAAATATGTCTATGTGAATTGGTATACCCCTGATTGGCTTATTTGGTTTACCTGTTAGTCCCTAGTAATGTGGCCTATGTGTGCCCAGGGCTGGTAAACCAAATGCTGCTGGTGGGCCTGCAGCACTGATGTGTGCCACCCACAGAAGCAGCTCGTAAAGTGTGTCTCAGACCTGCCACTGCAGTGTCTGTGTGCAGTCCAGAACTGCCATCTTGGCTGTGAAGTGCACTCACTTCCCAGCCCCTGAACCTTCCCTTGGCATCCTGTAAGTCACCCCTATGGTAGGGTGCCTTGTATGTGTAAGGCAGGACATGCCTTGGTGTGTGTAGCATGTCCTGGTAGTGAATTATGCCCCATTTCGTTTTTCACTACTGTAAGGCTACCTGTTCCTCATAGGCTAGAATGGGCAGTTTGACTATTACATTCTATAGTCCTAACTGACCCCAGGAACATGGTAGAAAAACGAATTTAGTATGCCTGAGCTCAGAATATTAAAATACATCTTTTAGTGAAGTTTATTTTTATATTCTGTGTTTGAAAATACCACTTTTAGAAAGTAGGTATTTTCTTGCCTAAGCCTTCCAGTGTGCTCTGCCGTTATGTGTATTGGCTGTCTGGGTTTAGAGGGACAGGACAGGCTGAGTCAGACCTGGGTTGAATAGAGAGATCTGCATTTAGAGTGTGGGGAGGGGTGGCTCTTTGATCTGAATAGGGCTGCGCCTGGCAAGGTGAATGCTGGCTCCACCTCCCACGGTGTGTCTGCTAGCAGACCCCTCTTTCTGAAAGGAAGGATGCAGCCTGGTAAACAAAGTGCTCCAGGCCTGAGCAGAACTGGTTCTGGCTAGGTTCAGGGACTGGTAGCTTCAAGGATCAAAGGTTTTTGGGGTATAAATATCTGTGCTCAAACCCCTACTTTTGTATTGCTTTTGGATCTGGAGAGGAAACTCTGTCCGTGCCACTGGAGGAATCTGCAGGAAGTGACTGTCCCTGTGCTGTGTGTTGTTTCTTGCACTGGCCTGCAGCAGTGACCACTGGACCTTGAAGAAGAGGAAAAGGACCTCTTGAGAGAACTTTTATTTTTGTACAGCAATCACCCAAGGGCTAGGAAAAGAGCTAGCCTCCTGCTGGAGTCTCAGGCACAACAGACTCCACCACCAACCTCCTGCTTCCTCCCTGCGAGGACTGCTATCTGCTGAGGAGGCTCCTGTGAGTTCCAGGGCCTCTAGTTTGCATCAGAGAGAAGAGGGTAAGAAATCGACGCTAACGCATCTTTGCGGGCCGCTGCAGTCGAGAGCGCTGGGAAAATCATCGCGCTACTGCCGCCGAGGGCCCGCAACCCGAAACCATCGCTGACGCCCCTTTGCGAGCCGCTGCAGCCGAGACGCGCTGGAAAGATCATTGCGCTGCTGTCGCCGCGCCCTCGCAACCCTGAAAGAAATCATCGCTTCGAGACATCGCAGTGCGGACGCCGTGCGTTCGCCACTTTGATCGCATCGTACCGAATTTTGTCGCTCCCTCGCGGAGCGTCTTGTCTTCGCATCGCAACACGATCGCACAGCGCAACAGGATCACCGCATCGACTTCTCCCACGCGGCAAGAAAGTCATCGCATCGGCGGTCCAGCGTGCAGAAGTTTGTCGCATCGTCTCCGCACGCACCCCGCAGATCGGCGCATCATCCTCCCTTGCGGCAAGGATTTCAACGCATCGCCGGCCTCGCGTGCCGAGAATCATCGCTACAGCTTGTTTGCGACACTTTGTTGGTTTTGCTACTAAACCCAGGTACTTTGTGAAAGAAAGGGTCGCAGAGACCACTGCTTTGAACTTGAACCTTATTTTTGCAACCTTTGAACTATTTTTGACAGCCCTTCAACAGCTATCCTATTTTTGACAGTATTGTGGCTTTTACAGTTATTGGTCTTGTGATAAATCTGCCTTTATATAAAGATACTTATTTTTTATAATAACTACTTGTGTGGTGTCCCTTTGTAGTGTTCCTCACTGTGTTACTGTGTATGATCATAAATGCTTCACACCCTGCCTCTGAGATAAGCCTACCTGCTCGTGCTACGTTACCACAGGGTTGAGCAGGGGTATTAAAGAGGGTAGCCCTCTCACTCTGACTTAGGAAGAAGGGTCCCTACTTGGACAGTGGCCAGCCATTGCCAACTAGAGACCCCCATTTCTAACATAGCACTTCTCATATTAAGCTCCTTTTCTCATTGATGTTGTGGCTAACGCTATTTATGAGCAACTAATGACTGTGTGGCTGCGTTACTTAACTTTCCACATGTGCATTATGGATATGTGACATTAACTGGTTTGCTTACACTATGATGTATTACATCATTTAGTGGCTGCCAGTCTCGAATACTGTTTTCTCTTTACTCACAAAGTACTGGTGTTTTATTCAAGTTGCTTGGTGTATTGATGCATGAGTAGACTAAAGAAACCGCTTCTTCATGCTAGCTCTGTGACCCAGTTTACCCCAAAGTCACCCACGCACCTTTCTTAAAGGAGCTCCTCCATGGAAAGACTGGTTACATTCATTGATATAGTGCAACCTGCTAATCCTCGCTCAGCATCTGCTTCTACTTCTTCAATGAAAACTCACTCTCCATCTTCTACAAATAAAAAGGCTTAAACAAGACCCTTCTTCACTTGAAAAGTCATCATCCCCTATATCGATGGAGCTCTTGGAAGAAATTCGAGCTTTCCATCCCTTTGTTGACTAACAAACGTATTCGAGTCTTGATGACAAGTGGTCCCTTATGGAGACGTGTATGTCTTTAGTGGAACAACAGGCCAGTGATTTACATATTAAAACTAATAAAATTGTGCTGTTGGAAAAAGAGGTTCTTCAACTAAAAAACACTCAGAAGTCTTGGAAAATAGGAATAGGTGTAATAATCTGCGTATTTATGGGCTTCCTGAAGGAACAGAGGGTGATAAACCTGTTTCCTTTTTTGCATCCTTTCTTCTGCAATTATTAGACTTACCATCTTCTGTTACCCTGAACAAACAACAAGCTGAGAGATTGGGTCCCTGACTCTTCTCTACCCAGATATCTACTAAACCAAGAGGAGTCATTCTTTACTTTATATAATTCACAGACCTTTTGAAAGTTATTAATGCTGTCAAATCCAAAAAGCAAGGCATATGGTCGGACAGGAAGATTTTTATTTCACAGTATGTTTCTAATGATACGGCAACCAGGAGAAAATAATATCTTAACCTTCATCCTTCACTACAAAATGTAGGTGCTCGTTATGGCCTATTTCATCCCTGTTTATTCAAGGTCACCTACCAAAATAAGACTACAGAAGAACCGACTGAACTGAGAACATTTATAAACTCTCATCTGGCAGATTCTATGGATACAGCCAAACCATCTACATGCTAGCCTGTTTAAAATATTTCTTTGCTGTTCTTTTTATCTTGTTGTCTTAGATATAAAGTTTTTACTGGATATGTTATGCATTTGTTAACATTGTTGTTCCCTCTTTTTTTTCCCTACAGATTCATGGTGTTTGTTTACCTAGTTCACTTCCCTACAACATCTGTCTCTCGTTCCGGATCGTTGTGACCCCTCTCCCTTGTCGGATGTGCCATCAACGTCTGTGTTGTCACCACACCATTCTTTCTTTTGTCAAATACTCAGGTATGCATTTTCTGTCGTCTGTTTTTGATATGTACTGTCTCTTTGTAGTATATTTTCTCCTTTTCCTTCTCCTTTCCCCACTCTGTCTCCCTTCCTCCCTTATCCATTCTATATTTGCATATATCAGTTTTCATTTGTTCTGGTCTTTTTATTCTGATTCACATCTTTATTGTAGAATTGTTCATTATTGCTCAGTCCTCAATGTATATTTAATGTGTTTTTACTGTAAAATTCAGAGTTATTACATGGAATATAAAAGGGTTTATTAATCCCATCAAGCAACAGAGTTTTATCACATTTAGACAAATTGGCCCCAGATTTGGTTTTACTTCAAGAAACACATCTAACCAAGCTTGAAGCCTTAAAACTAAAGTGTAGGTGGGTTGGTTCTATGTTTGTATCTTACATTCTCCATACAAAAGAATGGTGTCGTTATTTTATGGAAGAAATCCTTAGACCTTGTGGTTATTTCACAAGAGAAAGATTATGTGGGTAGAAGGATTATTAGTTAACTTTTGATCAACAAAATTCTTGTAACTGTTTTCAATATCTATGCCCCAACACAACCTGATCCCACTTTTCGGCCTACTATAGCTCAGAAATGTATGCAATATAGTGACACGTACTTTATCCTGGGAGGTGACTGTATCTATATTATAGATCCCTTTTTGGATAGACAATCCCAGGTCCAATTTGCCCCTCCTAAAATGCACAAACAATTTTGCAACACTATCTCTCATGGAGTCTTGCTTGATTCTTGGAGGATTTCAACCCCACTGCCAGAGACTACGCTTTTCATTCTGCTACACATGGTACACTTACAAGATTAGATCACATTTTTGTCTCTAAGCCCTTATCGCAAAATCTAATTCAGTCCTCAATTAGTCCCATAGTGCTCTCAGATCATGCCATGTTTATTACAGATTTGGACTTGGTTGCCGCTGATCACTTCTCTAATAGATGGGGATTTAATAATTCATTGTTAAAATTACTTCTCATCAAACGTTGGATACAGATCTCCAAAACCTCCTTAATGTAAGTTCAAATGTAATACTTTATTCACAAACTATGCTTTTTCCATTTTAGTAAGATATAATGCTCCTTATTATTACGGTGGAAGAAATAAAGCTGGCAAACCAATAGCTAATTATTTGAAAGTGAAAAAGCAAAGACTCCAGGTAGAATCATTAATTGACTCACATGGAGATTCATTGACTAAACACAAAGATATCCTAAATGAATTTGTTACTTTTACAAAACCTTATATACTTCCGAAACTATTGTACAACATTCCCAGATTGAAGAATATTTACAACAGACACCGAAATTTGTTCCTTCTAACTTAGATTTTGCTTCTTTAGAATTGGATCTAACAATCTAGAAGAGTTCCAAAGCCTTGAACTCTCTAAAAAAAGGGAAAAAGTCTGTTCCGGATGGATTTACTGTACAATTTTATTTACACTTTTCCAACATTATACTTCCTCGGTTATCACATTTGTTCAATCACTTCATTAACGTTGAGTCCTCTTCTGGCATCTTTCAAGAAGTCACAATTTGCTTAAGAGATAATGATGGAAAGGATCCAACTTCATGCAAAAATTATACTCTCATTTCCTTGGTAAATGTGGAATACAAGATTTTTGCAAAATTGTTAGCATTCCATTTAGAATCTTTTCTTCCACATCTTATAGGTAAGGAGCAGCCTGGTTTCATAAAAGGCAGACTTGCATCAGACAATATTAGATTATTTTTAATGTACTCATTAGTTCTCCTCCCCTAAAAGATCCTCTTGCAGCAATTACGATTGGTGCGGAGAAGGCTTTTGATAGGATCAATTAGGATTTTATCATAACATCTTAAGCTTGGCATAGCTTTGGCCCTAAAGTAATTGCTTTAATTTCTCTCCTATATGAGTCCCCACGTGCGCCTGTTCTTGTCAATGGTGTAACTTCCCCCTATTTTCCCTTAAAATGTGGTGTTCACCAGGGATTGCCCCTTTCTCCATTATTATTTGTCCTAGCTCTGGACCCTTTCCTTTGCCGTATTCGTTCTAATCCATCTATATCTGGCTTTCAATATGGTGATCATCATCTAAAACTAGCAGCTTATGCAGATGATATTCTTCCCTTTCTTTCGTCCCCAGAAACATCCTTGCCGGCATTACTAACTGAAATTAGCCTCTTCTAGGCTGTTTCAGGATATAAGATTAATAAGGATAAAACTGAAATGTTCCCTCTCAATAAATATACTATTAAACATGCATTCCTAGAAACTGGTTTTCAAAGGGCGTCATCTTCCAAAATTAAATATCTAGGTATTTGGTGTGCAAAGTGAGTACAGGAATTTATCTCAATTAATTTTAAAGAATAGTTTGCGAAAATTGGTGGCATTCATTCAGCCTGGAATCCCATATTTTTGTCTTGGTGAGGCTGCCTAGATTCTAGTAAAAGGCTGATTTCCCCTTTAGTACTCTATCTTATTTCTGTGATGCCAATTTCTATCCCCAAAACTAATTTTAAGACCTTAAACTCTAAAGTTAGGAAATATCTGTGGAATAATAAAAAGCAAAATTCTCCTTATCTATTCCACAGAAATCAAAGCTTGTAGGAGGAGTCAATTTCCCTGATTGTAATCGTTATCATAAAATTTTGGTCTGCATCAGGCCACCTTTTGGATTACTGACTCAACCATACCTTTTTCCCCTCTTGGCCCTGCTCCATCCCTTTACTCCGAAAGAAGTTCTTTCTTTCTCCTCTATTCTATTATTAGATCTCCTATTTTTAAACATACCATACCCCTGATAAAATCCATATATACGCCGCTTATGTTAACCCCTTCTATATATTTCAATATGGCCATATAGCATAACAAGCTTAATAAAAATTAATAATAGACTGATATACTGGTGCACTTGGAAGTCTAGAGGTATTGTGTGGGTTGCACAATCATTTCAGAATCATGTACCCATTTCCTTTCCTAAATTTAAAAGCACATTCCAATGTCCCCAATCTTTCCTCAATCATTTTTCAATACTTATAAATTCTGTTCAAGATGCTCTTTTCTCTTTGTAAGATCTCCCTTTCCATATCACCTACTTCAGATCTTACTAAGCTTCTTACTGCTTGCCCTAAATCATCTATTGTTTATAAAATTATTTCTCCATCACCTCCTTCTTGAACCAAGTCCAAAAGTGAACTCCTTTGGAAAAAAGATCTTGAGGTGACCTGGCTTACTTCCTTTTGGAACAAGATCTGGTTGCGTATTCATAAAATTTCTAGAACAGCTAGTATTACTCAACTTTATTTTTTCTTTATCACAGACTTTACTTTACTCCCATTCACTGTTCAAAATTTCCCCCAAAACACCTTGTCGTAATGCTGGTTTTGTTAGTTTCCCACCTGTGATCTTATGTATATTTTATTTAGATGTCCCAATACACTCTCCTTCTGGCATAAAGCGTGGGCGCAAATCATACAAATATTTCATATAAAGCATAATTTTGACATTCTCCATCTCTTTTTAGAACATTAACTACGGAGTTTTCTCCCTCCTCTTCACTAACATTAAGCTACTTGATATTCTCTTAGCAATTGTTTTTCAATACATTACTTTTCACTGGAAATGTTTCCCATATAAGTCTTGGTGGAATTGTATTTATTCACATCATAAATTGGATATTTTATATGTATCCCAATGCTCCACTTATCATATGCTCACTTGTTATGGTTACCTTTATCCATTTTTACCAACAATGCTGTGAATTGTGAATCATCTACCAGTTCTACTTTGTCTGAAAATGTTCAACCACCATGAATGTATTAACTCTGTCACTTCTGCTATTTTACAAATGTATGCTAATTTGTTGATGTTACCTATTAGAATCTTTTTATTCTTTCTTTTTAGTTTTACAGTTTGTGAGGACATATCTCTAAGTTCCTTTCCTTATCACTCTCCTTTCCCCTCCTACTTAAACTCATAAAGACTTTTGCTGTTAATTGGATTCCCTCATATGATGTACTTGTTACTTATCTTATTTATATGTTAACTCTGTTTATCTTTGCTACTTAAATAATGTCTTTTAAACTTAATAAATTCAAAATTGTTGCTTCAGCACTTCATCATGAACATTCAATGTTGATACTTCATTCCCATTTCACTGCAAGTTCACAGTGGTTCTTCAAAAATGAACAAACAGTCTTTCAAATCAGTTTCTTTGTTCTGGTGTAATCCTACACAAATAAGTATATTCATGTACTGAGAACTACTAAGTAGGTCCTCTCACTATTGTAGACCCTCTGACCCCTGGCTGCCCTTACTGTCTGTCACTCAAATCTGTCTCTGCTTGCTCCAACTATTGCTCTGTCTCATCTTCAATTGTTTCGAAACTGTGATTCCCTTTTGATGCTCTTTTTCTCCCTTTAACACTTTAAGGCCAACCATCTTGTAGCCAGCTTTTATCTTCAGACCCATTTCTGTCAACTGTGTTCACTTCACTTGGTACTTGATCTGTGCAGTTTTTGATGAAATGGCTTGATCACCTCTGCAGGTTTTTGAAGCTTGCATTTTTGTCTGCCTTCTTGCTGATTGATTTTTCACAGTTTACTGACATGCACCCAATGCTGCTTTATTTTCCTGCCCCCCCTCTGAATCCACACCGAACTCAAGTTTGACACTGTGAATCAGTGATTGATGTCACCACCTCTTCATCTGCAGTCTTCACTCTTTTCGTGTGAGATGCGTGGAGCCACTGAGTCAATCCTGCACACTTCACAGCAGTATTCATCACAAAGGTAATGTATTAGGGTCCATGCCACCGTCCATCAATTGTGTGTCTTTTGATTCCTCATCCTAAGTGCGCCGGGTATGCCCAAGCTCTCCTGGCTGATGAGGGGTGAAACCCTGAAACAAGTCCTAGGATGCTTGTTTCCGGTCCAGGGAGGACCTGGCTTTGCAGTTCAGGCTGGACTGTTCCCATGAGGCACAGGGTCAAGACTGATTTGCATATGGCCAGGTCTAAACTGGTGTGGCATGGTGAGCAAAAGAATGATGGATTTGACCCAGATCTCTTGACTGGGGGTGAATGTTTGGATCTGTTCTGCATTCCGTCCACCAATTGTGTGTCTTTTATCTTCTGTTCAAGCAGCATTTCCTCACATGCTTAGTCACCACAACCCAGTAACAAGGGAACCTGGTCATGAAACGTCTCCTCACTTGATGATGCTGTTCAATTTCACTTGGTAAGTATTGGAGCGCACTAGATAAGCACCCCAGATGCAGTATAATACAAGGTCATCAGAAATGTTCACAAGTGCTGCAGCAGGAAAATCAGGAACTCACATCACTCTCTCCATGAGAACTTCATCTGGCGAAAATTCAGTCATCTTATTGGGAATGCTAATGTAAAAGCATCTGGCTATTTCAGAGATACTGAATTGCAAATCTCTGATAGCTTTTATTTAAGACTACTGTTAACTCTCTCAACCACTCCGCATGCTTCAGGTTGATAACTACAGTGGAAATGTTGATTTATCTCCAATGTGGTGCATAAAATTCCCATCAAATCTTGGTTGGAATGGGTACATTTATTTGATTCTAAAAAAGTCGGCAAACCAAATCTAGGGATCAGATCCCTCCTCAAGTGCTTAGCTACAGTCAAACTGTCAGCTCTCCTACTCAGAAAGGCTTCCACCCATCTTGAGAACAAACAGACAAAAACTAGAATGAAACTTAAACCATTACACTTGGGTGTCTTGACAAAGTCAAACATTCTAGTAAATGGGCCATTTGACTGACGAACATGACTTAAAGTCACTGCAGTATTTTTCTCAACATTTAACTGTTGACAAGTAACACAACACTGAGAAAAATCTGGAGCTGCAACCAGCAGTTTCCGAAAATGAGCAACATGGCATTACATCCAATATGTGTAGGACAATGAAAACACCAAATCACATGACTTAAAGGCCATCTGGAAGAACATATTTATTATCAGGTAAACTCCAAATGCCACTTTGATCTATGGTGCAACCTGCTGAGATATAGCCTTTCCTCTCATCGTCAGGTAATTTATTTTGGAACATTCTAAGCTCTTTTATTGTTTAAAAAAGAGAGGAGTGTAAATTATTTATTTTCAAAAGCTGCTCAGAGTTACATTTTTCATGTTGTTTTAATGTACTGGACATAAGAGCACATTATTTTGCAACTTCATCAACAGATCCGTTGCCAAGAGTAACTATATCATCTCCATTCTTATGTCCTGTACATTTCACAACAGCAACTTCCTTGGGTAACTGAAGAATACTCAACAGATCCAAAATTCTTGGCCCATTTTTTAATGGGGATACCAGAGGAGGTTAAGAAACCCCCATGTGACCAAAGTTGTCGAAAGTCACGGACTACTCCAAAACCATATTTGCTATCTGTATAAATTGTAGCACCTAATCCAGTTACTATGCAGCAATCAATTTCGCAACTTTTGCTGAGATTGCATTACACATACTACGATTCTTCAGTTATGTTAGCAATTGTACAAAGTGCATATGCTGCTCTCAGGATACGTTGATGGTTTCTCAGACAAGATCCATCTACAAACAAGAACAAATCTGCCAATTCAAGTGGTACATATTAAATATCAGGTCCTGGTTTAGTACACAACTATGTCACATTGATACAATCACAGTCATAGTCATTATCTCCTTCATCGGAATCCTCACAAGTAATTGGCAAGAGTGTGGTGGGATTCAGGGTATTGAGACATTTGACAGAGATATTCTCAACTGCTGGAATTAACTGCTCATACTGGGTCAGCTGTTTGTCAATATTGAGTTTGAGTACGAGTGAGCAAAATCTCAACTAAATGAGGGACAATACAAAAAGTGTATAACCCATCATGATCCCTTCACTCTGCTCAATGGTAAGACAGGTTGCAGCAATGCCCTTTAAACAGCCGCAAGCACAATGGCTACAGGGTCTAAAGTAGTTGAAAGATAAGTGTTAGCATTTTTGTATGACGCATTTGAAGACTATAAAGCACTATCAAGTGGACTGGGAGTGGTGTTAATCCCCTATGGATTTTGGTTCTCCTCACCTCAGCCTGGTCAACAAAAAAATGCATTCAATAATATGTGAGGGACATTAGGCTCCTCAAGAAGGACAGGGATTATTTAGTATCAAACCATGAATGTTTAGTAAAAGTTAATGGTTTACGGAGGCCAAAAATCGGATTAGTATCAATTAATAATCAAAGTGTGCATTCATCAAGAAATATGCAACACAAATTAAATAAAAATCTTAAAAATCAGAGGATGATCCAGCATGGGGTCACCTTAGAAGGAAGGATGAAGAATAGTCAATCATTTCTCTTAGAGAATACTCTAAAAACTCCTATTCTGTTTTGCTCTATTCAGCTCTGAAGTGTTCTGCTCTCATCTGTTCTGTTCTGAGCTCAACTACAGACACACAAACGCTAATAGTTTACACACCTACACGCAGTTCTCAAATGTTAGACCTGGCATCCTTGGCGTGGTCCTCCCCCAAACTTTTTGCCTTCACTCCCTTACTTTGCTGAACTCATTTTTGATCGCATTAGGAATTTGTGCACATTACCTCTGCTAACCAGTGTTAAAGTGTTTGTGGTCGCTCCTTAAACCATGGTAAAATGTAATTGTTTTGTAATTCTCTAGTATATGGTACTACATGTACCCATATCCTTCAAATTAAATACTACTAGTAGGCTGCACCACCCATTGTGCCACCCACTGAAACATGCCTCAGGACTGCCACTGCAGCCTTTGGTGCAGTTTTAAGATGCCATTTTCGACTTGGCCAAATAAACCCTTAGCAAGGCCTCAACCTTCCTTTTTAATACTTATAAGCTACCCCTAAGGTACCCTCTAAAGGCTCATAAGGCAGCAAGTAGGGTATTTAAAAAGTAGGACAATGTGTGGTAAATTTAACCTGTCCTGACAGTGAAACACTCCGAAAGTTGTTTTTCACTGTTGTAAGGCTAATCTCTCCCATAGGTTAACACTGGGTTCGCTTATTTCAATTACAAGTTCTAACTTCAGATTGGGAACAGAAAGAGAAATGGTGTTTGCACTCAGATGATTTGTAATGAAAAATCCTCTTTAACGGCAAAGTCAGATTTTAGATTATAATTTTGTAAATGCCACTTTTAGAAAGTTAGCATTTTCCTACCTAAAGTTTCTTTGGCCTTTCTAGGAGCTTCCAGATGGCTGGGCCTGTTAATGGTCCCTCATCAAGAATGTGTATTGGGCCCAGGCAGTGAATAATGAAACCAGGGTGTAGCTGTAAGAGGGTCTTCCTGGCAGGATGACTGGGAAAGAGCCATACACTGCCATGATTACATTTCAAAGGACCTTGCCCACAGTACATACAAAGGAACCTGACACCAGGTCTGCATTGCCCTTTGTCTCCCTAGACAGTTTGAAGCCAGGACCAGGGGAAGGGGAAGAACTGACCAGAACCAGTTTTGGTGGTAGGTCAGGGAATTCCACCACCCAAAGGCTGGCACCAGGTATAAACAAGCATCCCCAGGACCACTCATCAGAACACTCCTGTACCTATAGAAGTTTCAGAAGTTTCTGCCCTGCTGCCAGAAAGACTGCCTTGCTGCTTGAGGGACTGCCTTACTGTCTGGAGAAGAAAGATTGGACCCGCTTGCCTTGATCCCTGGCTACCAACAGGGATTCCAAGGATCAGTTGGGTGACCTCCTGTGTGAGCTACAGGGACCAACAATCTTCCAGGGGCCTCCCTTCAGCTGCACAGCTAACCAGTACCAACTGGATCTGCCTGGACCCGCTGCTGGCCTCTGTTTGAGTCAGCCATGATTCCCATTAGGTGCTCCTTAAGTCCTAGACACTTGGCTGGCATCAGTTCCTCCACAAGTAAAGGTGAAAATCCTTAAGTTTGGACTCCCTGCGACCGCGAAGTGACCTCTTCGTGCTGAAGCTTCACCGCCTGCAACACGAAGCTTCTGTAGGACCTGCTCCTCGTGTAGACTGCGACTATCCACAATGACCTGCATTGCAAGACCTGCACTTTGCGCTACAGCAACAACAGCCCACCACGATCGCCAATGTGAAGCTTCAGCGATGAATGGCTCTTTGCGCTACAGTGACGACCGTTCACAATGCTCGACCTGCTCTTTGTGCCGCAAGCCACCTTACTGCCGGCTCCTTCAACATGAACAGAAACTCTTCAACAAGACTAACCTGGTCCCTGTATTTGGATGCATGGGGTTTGGCCTGAATTTGTGACCCCCCCCCCAGTTCAGCGTGACCAGATAATCGCAAGTGACACTTTCTGCTTCTGGGCACTATTTCCACTACAAACTTTAGAAACCTATGTGTCCGGTACTACTGATTGGATTGTCTTTGTTTTGGTGTTATTTGATTTATTAAAATTTTCTCTATTTTTCAAAATTGGTTTGGGATTTTTCTTGAGTTGTGTTTTAACTACTACTGTTTGTGTGCTGCATAAATACTTTACAAATTGCCTCTAAGTTAAGCCTGACTGCTTTTGTGCCAAGCTACTAGAGGGTTAAGAACAGGTTAATTTAGAGACTCTTGTGGTTCACCCTGACCCCTGACAAGGATTGTGGTTGTGGCTTACGTTGGGCTTCTATCCCTCTCAACCAAAAAAACCCATTTCTTACAATGGTGTTTAGTGGTGGGATCCAGGACTTGTGTTTGTGTCTTGCCACTCATTGATTTTGTGTAAAACTAAAAACCCCTAAAAATAATCTGGTACCGGATTTGACATTTAAAAAAAAAAAAATTCTCCTTGATTGGTCATTTTACCTTTATCCAAATTTAATTTCTACTTCACATTTGCTCTACCTGTGATACCAGTTGAGAAGAGTGAAAACTTAGCAGCCTTGACAACTTCAAGATGATAGAGTTGAGGAAGCTCTGAAAGGAGAGGGAGGTAACCTTGGAGAAAGGGGCCAGAAAAGTGTACTTTCAAATAGCCCTCAGAGCCTAGAAGTCCACAGGATGCAAGCTGCAACCAGAGAGTGGAAGGGTAATGACCCTGAGGAAGAGGTGAATGTGGAGGTCGAGGATGAGGAAGGAGATGGGATGGCCACAGACCTAGAGATGCAGCAGGAGGGTGAGGAAAACTGGCCTACAGGAACAAGGTCCCCTTGCAGGAGCAGTCTATCTTCCACCAGCCTGTCCCCCAAGAAACTGGAGGGCAGGAGAGCTGAGAGAGAGCACAAGCTGCAGCAGGCCAAGCTGAAATTTGAGGCTGCCAAAGAGGAAGCAAAAAGAACAATTGATGGACAGAATGCAGAACAATGTCATACATTCACCCCAGTGCAGAGATCTGGGCCTCAATCCATAAATTTTTGCTCACCATGCCATTCCAGTTTGGACCCAGCCATATGCAAATCAGTCTTGACCCTGTGCCCAATGGGAACAGTCCAGCCCGAACTGCCAGGCCAGGTCCTCCCTGGACTGGAAACAAGCATCCTAGGACCGGTTTCGGGCTTTCAGCCCTCATCAGCTAGGATAGCTTGACTCCAGTGGCATGGAGAGCACGGGACCCACGTCTGGGCATACCCATCCCACTCGGGGTGACAAATGCAAAAAGAACAATTGATAGACAGAATGCAGAACAATGTCATACATTCACCCCAGTACAGAGATCTGCCAATAGGGCCTTGGAGGAAAGGAGACTGGCCCTGGAGGAGAGAATAGCAGAGTAAATAGAGCTGAGAGAGCCTTGGAGGAGAAGAAAATCTTACTGGCTCTTGAAGTGAGTCCGCCAGTGCTGGACCAAAAGTCTAAACACCTCCTAGGGTGCTACAGCAACGGTGGAAGCAACAACCCAGTGTCCACTGGAGACAAGAGGGGACACATTCCCAAAGACCTGTTGTTTAGCTATGTGTCATTTGAGATGTTATCAGTGATTTCCCTGACCATGTCATGAGTGATGTAATATGTGAGGTCATGAGCATTGCATTGTGGAGGTGTAAGTTATAGTGGGCTCAGGTAACTAGAACTGCTGAATTTCTATGGTTTTGTACGAGTGAAATCTGAGCCTAACTATAACGTCCCTGTAACCTTTGGTTTTTTCAGAGAATTTCTAAGTTTTTTTAAATTCTATTTCCTAACTATAACGTCCCTGTAACCTTTGTTTTTTTTAAGTGAATTTCTATGTTTTTTTAACTAATAGTCACGTTTGCAGAGTGGTGGAGAAAGGGGGCAGGGCCTACGACCAGCTCTCAGCATCCTGCTGTGTGGGACTTCCTGGAGGCAACAGAAGGAGTTCTTGACCCCAAAGGACCCTCAGCATCCAAGAGGAATTAATCCCCAAACTAGTAGTGCACCAGGAGGCTCATTTGCAGAGTGAAGGAGAAGGGGGTGGGGCCTCCGACAAGGTCTCAGCAATTCTGTTGTGTGGGACTTACTGGAGGTAACAAAAGGGGTTCTTGGCCCTCAAGGACCCTCAGCATCCAAGGGGACTTCCTCCTCAACCAGTAGTGCACCAGGAGGCATGTTTGCAATGTGGTGGAAAAGGGGGCGGGGCCTCCGTCCAGCTCTCAGCAATCCCACTGTGTGGGACTTTCTGAAGGAAATAGGAGGGGTTCTTGGCCGTCAAGGACCCTCAGCAGCCAAGGGGATTTCATCCCCAACCAGTAGTGCGCCAGGAGGCACGTTTGCAGAGTGGTGGAAAAATGGGGTGGGCCTTTAATGACCTCTCAGCAATCCTGCTGTGTGGGACTTACTGGAGGTAAGAGGAGGGGTTCCTGGCGCTAAGGACTCTCAGGAGCCAAGGGGACTTCATCTCCCAACTAGTAGTGCGCCAGGAGGCGTGTTCGCAAAGTGGTGGTGAAAGGGGGCTGGGCCTCAGGTGATTTACCCGGGTCAGCTGTTTTTTAATTTTTTTTTGTTTTATTAGGGCAGGGGGCACTTCCCTGGGCCCATTTTGGCCCCAGGACCCCAATTGTGCTCTGCTTCTAGCAAGTGAGAGCATTTTTAATGCTCTTGCTTGCTGGAGGGCACGTTTGCTGTTGCTTGGCGGGAGCGGTAAAGCTCCAGCCAAGCCACAGCAAACAGCTATGTCCCGGGATGGGCACCCCAGGACATAGCAGGAGCTGACCTTGGGAAGTGGTGGTCCCAAGGGACATCTATGGCCCCAAGAGGGGGGCCACCGCCCCTCCGCTCTTGATGAAGGGCCCCCTCTCATCTTTACAAAAATATGTTGGCCCTGGGGTGGTGGTGATCCTCAGGGCCTAGGGGGACCCTGAGGCCCCCCACCATAAACTGATTATGGCCTCAGGGAGGTGGTGGTCCACAGGGCTGGGGGGGTCCGAGTGCCCCCCATTTAAAAATAAATAAGCCCCGGGAAGTTGTTGGTCATTGAGGCACAGGAGGGTCCATGAGGACCCCTCTGATTTCTTTTTGCAATGTGGCCCCAGGGAGGTGGTGGTGCCTGGTGCCTAAGGGGGTCCGAGAGGCAACCCCATTTAAAAATAAGCCTCAGGGAGGTGGTGGTCCCTGGGGCATTAATGATCCCCAAGAGGGGGTGCCCATGCGCCCCCCTCCTTTATTTTGAAAATGCCCCTGGGACCATTGGGAGATGGCTGCCAATACTTCCTGGTTTGACACGTTGGCAGCCAAACAGATCTCAGCACGAGATCAGGTGGGGTCGCGGATACTCCTTGTCCCTATATACATGTTTGAATTTCATTTAATAACTCCGCAAATACCAAACGGATTTACAACAAATCACAAAAAGGCACTTCCCTGGTCCAACATCTACCTTTCTGTCAAATTTGGTGTAATTCAATTTAGCAGTTCGGGCTGTAGTCGTGTCTAAAGGTCCTATAGGAATTAACATGGGAAACACAAGTTTTTTGTTTACCTCCCCCTTTTTCTCACCCCTCGCTTGACAGATCACCCCGAAACTTTCCATGTGCAACAAGAATCACCAGCACACTTTTTTTTGACAATTTCGTGAAAGATTTGTCAAACGATGCCAAAGATATAGGCAAATGAAAAAACGTTCTTACTATGAAAAATAGGTTTTAACTATAACTACCTACTGGTGACATATATATGTATGTGTTTATATATATTACCTACTGGCATTTTTATATATAAAAAGTATAGGTGCCTATATCTTTGGCACCGCATGATGAATCTCATTGTAATGTTCCTCTAAAACTTGCCCGGTACTTCAGGCGCAGTTTGGAAAGTTTCGGGGTGGTTTGCCAAGTGGGTGCTGATAAAAAAGAGGGGTTCCAAACTGCGCTTTCCCCATGTTAATTCCCATGGGGCCTTTGAACAAGCCTACAGTCCAAACCCCTGGATGTAATTTCACCAAATTTGCTAGATGATCGTGCTTTTTGCGATTTGGTGTAAATCCCTTCAGTAGTTTGGGAGATATTAACTGGAAAACAAATTTGTATATCTGGGATGTGGATTACCTGTGGATCAAACAGTACCAGTGCTGTAATAACCCATGCTGTGATCTTATTGGCTGCCAACACTTCAACCAGCCATAGTGCATGAGGCCCCCCTCCTAGGGATCACCACCTTCCCGGGGTATTAATAATAAATTATGTGAAGGAGCCACATGGACTCCCGCAGCCCTGGGTACCGTCACCATCCTGTGGCTAGATACAAACAAATGATTGGGCCTCTCGTACCCCCCATACCCCGGGAACCGCCACCTCCCCAGGGCTAAATTAAATGGCATTGGGGGGCCTCGAAGACCCTCCTTGTGCCCCGGGAACCACCACCTCCGCGTGAGCCCCTCTCCTGGAGCCATACATGACCCTGAGGGCCGCCACCCCCTAGGGCCGGCTCCTGCCATGTCTCGGAGTGCCCACCCCCAGGACATAGCTGTTTGCTGTGGCTTGGCAGGAGTTTTCCCGCCAAGCCACAGCAAATGCTCTGCTTTCAGCAAACGAGAGCGGAGAAATGCTCACGCTTGCTGGAAGCAGAGCATTTGCTTTGACACACAGGGAGCTGCATGTTTAGCAGCTCTCTGTGTATCAAAGCAATGCCAGCTCCTGCAGGAGGTGGGAGCAGGCAGGGACGCAGGGGCATTCAAGCTCCCCACGGTCCCCAAATGAGTTGCTGGGCCTTGGGGGATGGGGTCCCCGTGGCCAAAATCAGCCTGTCGAGGGTGCCCACATGGCCCCCCTCCCCTTTCACAATTTGTTTTTATAAAAAAGCCGGGGGGGTGGGGTCCCCTGGGCCGAAATTGGCCTGGAGAGGGAGGCCGCCCAGTTCCCCTCCCCTTTAAAAATTTTAAAAAGGAAAGGCCAGGCCCCGGGGGATGGAATCCCAGGCACCAAAATTTGCCTGGGAGGGGGGCCGCATGGCTCCCATGCAAATTCTCCTCCTGGTGCGATACTTGTTAGGGGATGAAGTCCTCTTGGTTGCTGAGGGTCCTTGGGGGCCAAGAGGCCCTCCCGTTACCTCCAGTAAGTCCGACACAACAGGATTCCTAAGAGCTGGTAGGAGGCCCGCCCCCTTTCTCCACCACTCTGCAACCACGACTACTAGTTAAAAAAATAGAAATTCACTGACAAAACCAAAGGTTACAGGGATGTTATAGTTAGGAAATAGAATTTAAAAAACCTTAGAAATTCACTGGAAAAAAACAAAGGTTACAGGCACGCTATAGTTAGGCTCAAATTTTACTCATACAAAACCATAGAAATTCAGCACTTATAGTTACCTGAGCTAACTATAACTTACGCCCCTGAATGCACTGCTTATGACCTCACATATTAAGTCACTGATGACATGCTCAATGGCATCACTGATGACATCATTGAAGACATGAAATAGTTCCCTACAGAGAAACCCCTTAAACTATCTAATAACATATATGACATCAACAAAATAGAAAGCCTACCATGTAACCAGAATAAGGTTTATTAGCAAAAGTGCTGTTCTAAATAAAATTGAGTAAGAATGCAATTAGAAAGTGTCAAAAGTTCCTTTATGCTTCTGAAAGTTCAATGAACGTTTTGATACAGTCAGGTTTGTAGAAATTCTTTCAGATATTTCTTTATAATATACAAAGAGGATTTCACTGCCTACCATAATCTCAAACAAAAAGAGATGCAAGTGGGAAGAGAAGGAAATTTGTATTGGGAAATCCTCTAGGAGGGCTGTGTTGAATCTTTCCCGCAGTGCTTCAAATTACTGCAAAGCTGCAATTGATCTGAAATACTTTTTAAATCAGTTCTTGAGAAATACCGTTTTAAATGATTTAGAATGATGAATAGAATTTGTATCAATTCTATTTATCTGATAGACACAGATAACTGAGAATAGGTTGAGTACATGTTTAAATAAAATATTTTCTGTGAGTAGCAATATATTAATTTCAATTGCCACTAAGGTTCTCATTACAAGTGGCTTGTTAATACTGATGGGGCAGATAAAAGGAGTTAGTGACCTCTCTGGGATTACATATTTTGCAATGAATACTGCAGGTAGGAATGTTTCATCCAGACACAAACTGTCTGGGTATAACACCAAGGTGGAGATTTACAAACATTTTGCACTGGGTTAGCATCACAAAAGTGATGCTAACCAGCGCAAAATGTTTTTTTTGCTATATTCTTTCCAACGCAAAACTTGTTTTGCGCTGGAAAGCACCCTCTAAGTAGCGCAAAGCACTGCTTTGTGTTACGTTGCGCCAAGGGGGCGTTACATGGGTGGTACATGGGCGTTCCCATGCAACCACCCATGCCTTTTGACGCAAAACCATATTTACAAAGATTTGTAAACATGGTTTTGCACCAAAAGTTAACGCCCCTTCAAAAAAGGCACTAACAGGAGAAATGCTTTCATTTCTCCGTGCTTTTCCGACTTTCCATACGTGCTGCACGGTGTAGCACGTATGCAAAGTGGGAAAAGCTTTGCATCGTGCCTAGCATAGTATTTTGTACAGGAAGGGTACCCTTCCTGTACAAAACCTATGCTACACTCATTCACACGCTCTAGCGCTATGGCGCTAAGGTGAGTGCATGGTGCACAGCAGCTGAAATCAGCGCCGGCACAAGGAAAAGGGGAGGAGAGAGCCATATCTCTGAAGATGTGGCGCTCTCCTGCTCCCTCCCTGTCATGCAGCGCAGCCTCGCAGGGGGGCTGCTCTGCGTTGCGTGACTTTTTTGAAAATCTCCCCCCAAGTAACATGGGGAATTACTGCAGGAATAAGGTGTTATTCCTGAGTGTACAAGATACTCCCCATTTCCCAACTAGTAATTCCTTGATAGCCCCCCTCTATTACCAATGCACACGGTATCAGTTGCTCCAGGGCCGTTTCGCAACCAACTTGTAATAAGACCCTAAATTGCACACCTAGGATCCTAAAGTTAAATATTACAGCATACAGAACACAGTTCTGATAGTTGAAGTGACTCAGCTACTCATTAAACTGGCAGTAAAGACAATCACTCTATTACCAAAAATGCAAATATATTTACTTTCATACAGTTTCTTTGTTTGAGCAAGATCCAGCAGCAATATTGTGATTGTGTTGATAGAGAGGTGCTTTTTGTTTTGCTGAGGTCAGGCACCTTTGGCCTCTAGTATGTCACACATTCAGAGTGACTTGAACTTACAGCATCCAATATCAATGTGGTAAGATTTAAATGCAATTCTTGATTCCATATGCAAACATTTGATTATATTAGTGTAAATGTACAGCATTTTAAAGTGTGGTTGTTCAGTGCTCACTACTTGTATTTTGCTCCCTTCACAAACCATTCATTTTATTGCAATGTGCAAGAAAGATTAGTTTACTAAATTTACTCACTGCATTCATTCAAAAGTTTACTTTTAATCCCATGAATTATGCAATCATTATTTCCCCACTATTTTCCATTGTCATATGTAAGGTATATTCTAATACATTATCAAGTAAGATAAGCAACAATTGCATTATTGTCCCTGCAATATAACTGAATGTGTGCACTAAAATGTTTCCAATATATCATCTTTGTTAAATTCAGTTTATATCTCTTTCAAACATTTGGATGTTTTGTGTTGTAGAACCAACTGGAAGTGTATAAATGCAATTCAATTATAGCACCAAATAGCAAGCCTTGTTATTGCATTGATTAATAACAACAAAGTAAGCTTTAGAAATACATATTTTAAGTTAGCTGGGTTAGTTAGGAAGATTCAAGATCTATGATACATCACTTGGATCCTATCTGAAATAAAACACTAGTGGACCAATTCAGAAAAGTCAGGGGAAACAATAGAAATTTGGTAAATTTGCTCTTGTACAGTTAGTCCTAGTTTTGGAGCACATTCCCATTTTTCAGGTAATAAAACAATATAAATTACTTCTGTGGTATTTGTAAAACCTGAGTGTCATTTTTTCCACGAGTTTTCACATACTAATGGCTCTTGACAAAGTTCAGGACTCAAAGTTCTAGGCACCATACACAAACAGTATGGAGCAGGCTCCCAATATGCCTGCATTAGTTATGCTCACTCCATAATACATGGAAATTGAGCCCTTAGTTATGTCACATTCAAACAATTCATAAATGAATGAAAGTGTGCAAAAGTACAGCGTCTATGTTTAAGGCTTTATATACCAGAACATGTAAACCTATGCTTCAGAGTACAACCAAACGACCTGACCTAAAGTGATTTGTTCAAACGAATCTTTAGTTTGCCAAATTTTACCAAGTGATGTGGAGGATGAGCAACATAATAAGGATGACCCATCTCATGGGGTAGTCAGACTCTAAGCATCCCTGATGCACACCATATAGTTTTTTGCCTACCTCACTAACATCCCTTTCCACCACCACTAACCAGGATCCATTGTTAGACCTCCTTCATTCCCATCTCTGTCTCAGGCCCATTCCAGATATTGCTGTTCACATCCAGATATGGCAGAATCTTGGACATGTGTTAACATGTGTTGTTTTGCCATGGATTTAGAAGAGCCATATCTCCTGACTCTTCACAGATTTATACCTGTGGCAGTCCCAAGTACTTTGGATCTATTTGAATTTATTCATTGCAGCAGTAAAATGAGTACAGCTTGAAAAGACATACAAAAGAACGAGTTTAAGTGAGCATGACCTCTTGTTTTATTCACTGTATTATCATGCTTGCTTGTTGTGAGAGCTCCTATACTTTTATATTTGCCCCACTCATTCATTCTCTCAATGCTGATTCACATACACACTCGATTCAAATAGTAATTTTATGCTAGTTTGTCAATACACCTCCTGAATTTACTCCAATGTTACAATTGAAATTTTGAATCCTAGACAAATAGTAGAATACAATACAAAATAAGTTGTCAAGCTTTGACAGTATTTTATAAATTTAACATTGAAGTTGCAACTTACAGGGAACAAATATTCCCCACTGTTAACAGTTTTCTCTATAAAAAGATCACTTGGTTTGAAAACACGAACTCCAAATTGTGTAATCAGGGATATGACAAGTGATCAGTAAAGTCAGCAGCTATAATGATGCACTTACTTGTTGATAACTTGAAAAATGATTGTAATAGTCAATCCAACAATGGACAGGGAACAGCCAGCAATTGAGACAATTTCAAGAGGTTTTGCATAGGTGTAGTTTTGCTTGAAGCTCTAAAAAGAAAGGTTGGTGATTGTTAGAAAATACTACTACAATGTAAAACGCAACCTTCTATGTTAGTGTCTGTATTTTTCACATTTTGTTCAAGGACTGAACAAGTTACATTGCATCAAGTGAAAGAAAATGCAGACGTTTGGCTGATTTATTGTCTTCCTAAATTGCATCATCTATGGCTCAATTAATATTTTGTAGAGAGTTATGCGTACTAGCTCTAATATCTGTTTTTAACAGCAGAAATATTTGAACCTGTGTCATTCAACTATCATGGGTTTACTCCTTTCAAACCCTCTTCTGTTTCTCTGTTTGTATTACGCTTATATTTAGAGATTTTCAGAAGGTACTGTGTACAGTGCTTAACAAGGGCGGTTTGTCACATTGTAGTGTACAGATTCCACTGTTGGATGGATATGAATTAATTGTACCATGATAATGTATTTCTTTTCACTGATTGGTTATTGCTTTTATAATTTGTTTACTTCGAATTAAACTGTTAATACAGAATCAAGAAGAGGAATTCTTTATTTTCCTTACCTTTCAAACTCAGGTAGGCATAATAACTGACTCAATATGTGATCTCCTGAAGGGCATGTAGCAATGTTTGGACCAGAACATTGGTTGAAGAAGAAAGTAAGAAGAAAGTAGACTTATTTGGTCAGATTAAACATCAAACTATAACAGAAAGAGTGGCGTGCGTTTGAGATAATACTAAAGCATATGCCCAGCAAGAAAGCAAGAGGTTAATGTGAAACATCTATCTTTAGATTCTGTAGAACCACTTTATAAATCTGTCACTGGCTTCTGAACCATAATCTATACAATAATACGTGAAATACAGCCTGAAGCCGAGGCAGCAGCCCTGCACGCCTCCACTAGACCAATCTAATCCCCGAAAGTATTGATATCAACTTTGCACAGGAAAAGAGATTTATTGATCAGTTATTTGAAAATAGGTGCAACTGTACGACTTGTTGAATATGAATTTTAGCAGGTTTCCAGAAAACGTGACCAAAAGCCGCCTACAGTTATTTTCAGAATTGCAGCGTCACAGTCCTTTCAATGTAGATGTACAAAGCTTTTGTGACATTGTATTTGTGCTGAATTCTTTCCATTAATGCAACGAAAAGCATAGGGAAGACCACTAGCTGAGTGCAGACTGGTTAAATCATAATAACATCTGAGCCAAGCAATTTGAGTTGGTCTTTAGGATTAACTCGCGTTTGTTGGACAGAAGACAGGCTCAGCAAAGAATACTTGTTTATAAATAACCCTCTTTGTAGAGGAATTAAAACAAAACACCAACAACCATGCCTAACAAAAACAAAAATTTTAAAATGAATGTGTCCGTCTGTAACGCAACTGGTGCTCATGTAAAGCGCTCTGATACCTTCGGGTCTAGTTCGCGCTATATAAAACTCCACTAGAGGGGCGTGGCTTCGCTGTGCAGCGAAATGGCCGCAAGTTAACGCGGCTCCGCTGGCCGAGCTAATAAATCCGGCAAAAATCCGAACATAACGCCTAATGCAGGGAACCGCACACGGCGAAAGAAACAGGGACCGAATCTAGCTGCATCGGTACTTGTCCGATGGCTGTGACCCTGCGGAGACCGGGAAAATCGTTGGTGGAAGTCCTGAGCCGGCGAAGGGCCTACGCGACTGCTGCAGCCGGGACCTCGCGTGGCCGCTGGCCCAGCAGCGAGGACCGGCGCAGTCTGAGAGCAGAAGGCGCGATTGGCTGGGCTGGTAGGCTGCCCTCCCGGGTGGCTGAGACGGCCACAGAAAAGGAAGTGCGACGTGCCGCCGCTGCAGTGGGGGCCCGGAGGATGGCTGAAGATCGCGCCGCGCTTGCCTGAGATTGGAGGCTGCTGAGCCCCGACCCCGCCGGCGCACGCGTCCAGAAGCCCAGACTGAAGACGGGGCCTGAGACCGCTACCGAGAGGACCCGACGCGGGTGGTGAGCTAGGGACATCTTCATCCCTGCACCCGGGGGGCCTACGCTGGAACAGAGGAGTGCAATTGCCCTGCTCCTACGGAGTGCAAACGGAGCGCGCACTATTGACGGGACCGCCATTTTGTGTCCCGACAACGCTGCCTGGTGAAGTGACTGGCGCGCCGCCATGACCAGGAGCCCCGGATCGTGAGAAGTGCGGCGGATGGGAACCGTGCCCGCTGCGAGCCTTCCTGGAACATACGGGTACATGGTGAGCGAGGGCGCCGGCGGTTGCGGAACAAGTCATAAGTGGAGGCGCACCGAGTGCGCGGTGAGAATTGCGGCCGCTTCGTTGCACGAGAACCGAGCGGGAGGCCCAGCTGGGAAGCGCCTGCGGAGCTATTGGTGCCGCTCGGTATAACACTGTAACGGGCACAGGTGTACATATCGGCCACGACGGTGAATTCTGTGGTGACTGGGGCAGACCTCACTGGAGCGCTGAGTGCTGGCTTGCTGCAGGGCCCTAACGTCTGCAACTTCCGAGGCTGAACTTCGGCAATCATCCTGCGGACCTGGGAGGAATTGCTTGAGGCTGCGGCTGGACCCGTGGGCCCAGGACGACACGAAGGTGGAAGAACGTATTCAGCTGTTACTGCTGGAAGCGGCGCACCATACTGGGCTACAGAGACGGACGCACAGACACATTGGGCTGCTGCAGTAGGTAGACACTACGGCACTGTGGCCGGGCTGACCCTACGGGACATCGGCGAAGGTGTGTGAGACGGGAGCAGCGCGCGGGACGACCCTACCTGCAGGTGCTGCGAGGAAAACGAGGGGTCAGGCTGCTCCGGCGAGGTGGTGGCGGAGACATATTAGCGTAAAGAAAAATTTGAAGACTACGGAGATAGATCTTGCCGTGTGCTCCTGGGACTGCTGGCCCAGACTACACTTAGCAAGTGCGCCCACTGCACGGCGCCAGCCAATACTCCACGAGCATGGGGAAGCCGGACACGAGACAACCTAGGATCAATTTTGACAGAAAGTCCAACAAACCGGCTGATAATGACATGGGCGGTCGGGACCCTGCGGAGGACACGGCCGCTAGTCAGCCGCCAGAAGATGACATCCGATCGATGTTCCAAGAACTGAAAGCCAGCCTACAAGGCATAGATTCCAAAATGGATACGCTTGCGGAACGTATGGATAGAATCACTCAACGGATGGACAAGCAAGAGGGACGTGTGAGCGTACTGGAGACGAGAGTGACGGAGACTGAGGAGGGACAGACCGAAATGGAGAAGAAAATGAGAGGCATGGACAAAGTGTTGGCTGTAATCCAACAAAAGAACGAGGATTTGGAAGCGAGATCGAGAAGGAATAACATAAGGATAACGGGAATTGCTGAAACAACGGACATTCAAAATATGGAGCAATATGTAGAAACTATGATGAGAGACCTATTCGGGTCTGACCTTTCCCAAATGTTCCTTATTGAAAGAGCGCACAGGTCCCTGGGCCCCAGACCGCGGCCGGGAGCGCCGGCGAGGCCGATACTGGAGAGAGTACTCAATTACAGGGACCGAGATACGATACTCCGCCTAGCTAGAGAAAAGGGCGCCATTCAATATCAAGGGCACAATATTGCAATGTACCCTGACTTTACACTGCAAGTACAAGCTGCCCGTAGAGAATTTATCCCTGCAAAGAAAATATTTCAACAACTTGGGACCAAATATGCGCTGATATACCTGGCCAAGCTGCGTATCCAGGGACATGACAAGCCAACCTTTTTCACAGACGCTAAAGCAGCACTGGCACATGCGAAACAAATGGCGAAGGAACACAAGCAGCAGAAGGCCTCGAGTGATGGACAGATAGAGGACAGACTCAGCGACAACGATTGAAACAACAGAGATTAGAATACATGCCGTTAAGCGGTGCAGAGCACGTGGGGTGTTGTGGCTCTAAGTACTGAAGATAACTGGTAAGATAGGAGCTCTGCTCTCCCGTGGAGGGGCTGTGTTGCTTTATGCACTTCGATAGCATCCCTGACAAAGATGCAGTCCGTTATTGTTGGGAGGTTCCTGAGTGTTTGAGTGTGGTGTTTAAAGCTCGGCCACCCTGCCACAAGTGCAGGGGAGTTTGCCGGCAACCTCACGTGCCCCATGGGATGATTCCCCTCTGTTGGTTACTAAATTTAGACTGTTTATTGTTCTGGGTTAATGGTGGGGGGGTTACACAACCTGATTGGGGGTTGGTGTGGGTGGGGGGGGGACAGTTGCACTTTTTAGTATTTCAGAACTGCCACAAAAGGTACAACATTGCACGTACGATGGGGGTCTGCCATGTATTGCGATATCCTCCTACTTGCAGGAAGATGGCGCTCGGTTGCATCCGCATACGCTGACGAAACCCAGCTATGTCACAGAAAACTAACATGAACTCACTAACATGCCTTACGTGGAACGTCAGAGGCCTCAATGATCGCAGAAAGACGAGACTTATCCACTCATATCTCACAAGGCATATGGTAGATATATGTTTTCTACAGGAAACACATCTGACAAGCACATCAGTGGGAATGCTTAAGAACAAAAGATGGGAGGTGGTAGTAGAGGCTGGCTATTCCAACTATTCCAGGGGAGTGGCGATACTCATGCGCAGGGGACTACACTGGCGAACACACAATACGATCGTAGACAGAGAGGGTAGATACATAATATTGCAGGGAGAGCTGTATCACACCCCAGTAGCACTGGTTAACATCTATGGCCCGAACATAGATAGTGCGGAATTTTTTCAACACATATGGCAGAAGATACAAGCATTGGGGCACACTGCGGTTATGTGGGGAGGAGATTTTAACGTAGTCCTGTCGACACAGACAGACAGACAGGGTTCATCGCGGGTACATCACCCAAAGGCAGAAGCAATGCTACATGACATTATAGAGGATCTCCAGTTAATAGATTCCTGGAGGGCCATACACCCATCAGTCAGAGCAGGCACTTGTGTTACACACCATCGGAATGCGTGGTCACGCCTGGACTTTTGGTTGGTCTCTAAGGACCTTCACACCTGGCTGACAGAGGCCACACACCATCCCCGCACTTTTTCAGATCATGCGCCTGCCCAGATACGACTGTGCATACCTCCTGCATATGTCCAGCCGTTTGCCTGGAGATTTCCATCTAGCGCCCTGTTGGACCTGGTTTTTCGCGAAGAGCTGCGTAACAAGATCACAGAATACTTCACGCTAAATGAGGGCACGGTGGACTCGCCAGGCATGCTTTGGGAAGCCTTCAAGGCGGTCACGAGAGGTGATTGCATAGCACTTAAAACGGGCGTCCTAAAAGATATACGTAATACACTTAGCAGGCTAGAGCGAGAAATAAGAGAGCTGGAACAGTCGCAACTACTTGGCCCGTCCCCTGAGATCACAGCAAAGATAAGGTCTAAACTAACAGAATTCCAAGACGAAGCAGAGAGGGAGACGGCATATTTGAATAAGCATGCGCAGGCGAGGCGATACGGGGAGAGTGAGAGACCGGGAAAAACACTAGCAGGATTACTTAGCACACCTAGAGGGTCGACTTACATAACTGAATAACATACGGATGGTGGGGACATAGTTAGAACACCACCTGACATACTGAGTGTAATGTCCCTGTTTTATAAACGACTATATACCTCTCAAACGGACCCGTCGCAGGAGGACATAGTTGAGTATCTAGATGATATAGCACTGGCCTGGTTTAACAATGGTGCCCGTGAGTACATGGAGTTGCCAATTATGACAGAGGACGTTAAGCAAGTAATAAATAGTATGCCAACAGACAAAGCCCCAGGGGCGGACGGATTAACGGCAGCATTTTATAAAGAATATGCTGACATCCTAGCCCCCAAATTACTACAGGTATACCTGGAAGCAATGGAAACTGGTACACTCCCTCCGACGCTTCGTGAGGCCACTATAATAACCATATTGAAGCCGGACAAAGATCCGACCAACCCGGACTCTTACCGTCCGTTATCCCTGATAAACTTGGACGCCAAAATATACGCCAAGTTAATAGCGAATAGACTACAGCCCATGATACCACAGATAGCTTTGCCAGACCAGTCAGGATTCGTACAAGGCCGCTCCACTACCCACAACCTGCGGACGATCTTTGGCATGCTCCATTACCTGGCCCCCCATGTGCAGGCTACAGCGGCACTTTTGGACGCCACGAAAGCGTTTGATTCATTGGAATGGAAGTTTCTCTTTACCTTATTGACACGCCTGGGACTCAGCCCCATATTCATCAGACAGATCCAAATACTATATGCGAACCCGACAGCGAGGGTTAAAATAAATGGGCAGATATCGGAACCTTTTAACATTACTAGAGGGACAAGACAGGGCTGCCCACTGTCGCCATTATTGTTTGCTATAGCCACAGAGCCGCTCGCGGCCAGGCTCCGGCAATAGCATACACAGAGAAGCATTGCATTCACGTCCAGGGGACTTTTGATATCGATGTATGCAGATGACATGACTATATATCTGACTAACCCTAGGGACAACTTTGACACAGTGATGAGGGAACTGATACGGTATGGCGGACTGACCGGGATCCAGATTAACTGGAAAAAATCTGTGATGCTACCACTCACTGACACCACAGTCCCGTTTGACTCAGAATTTCCGATACAATGGGCAGAAGGGGAGACGAGATATCTAGGTATCCGAATAAGTAGATCTTTGCAGGAAATATGGACGGCCAACTATGGTAGGGCAATGGACTGGCTGGAGAGCAAGATACCAAGATGGAAAGGACTGCCTTTATCTTTGACAGGGCGCATAGCTATTACAAAAATGGTAATACTGCCCAAATTTCTATACCTATTTGTGAACATTCCAATGCTGTTGAACGTTCATTTTTTTAAACGGCTACGTTCCAACATATTGGAATTAGTGTGGGCGGGTAAGCAACCCCGAGTCTCATGGAAAACATTGACGTTGCCATTCACACAGGGTGGGTTGGGCGCTCCAGACTTCGAGCTGTATGCCTACAGTGCACAAGCGCAGTTCCTACACTTTTGGCACCACCCTACACCATTCCAACCGCACGTGGCGATAGAAATAGACAGAATCGCACCACTCCCGCTTAACACGGCCATATATAAACCGTATAAACGCCCACACCAGGAAATAGACACAGTGGAGGCAGTTAGATGGGCGTGGAAAGGAATTGCTTTATGCACCATCTATGCCCATAGGAGGTAACCCCCTACTGAGCCCCCTGCTAGACAAGGCAATTACAATGAGGGCGAAATCACACAAACTAGAGAAAGGGAACGACCTATTTCCAGATGGCGAATTTCTAACACTAACGCAGATGTGCGGTCCACAGACGCCCACTGCGTCAGATATGCTCTTATATTACCAGTGCAGAGGGATGTATGATGTAACAACGCGATCATTTAGATCGCGGTACATTACATCGCTGTTTTTACAACGCAAGTCGTTACCACGACTTGCGCTGTAGGGCGCTGGACTTAGGAATAGTATGATTTACTCTTCCAACTCCAGCCTACGTACAGTAGGGAAGGTGTTGGAATAGTAAATCACACTATTCCTTAGTCTAGAGCGCCCTCCAGTGCAAGTCGTGGTAACGACTTGCGTTGTAAAAGCAGTGATCTAAATGTACTGCGGTGTTTTGACCGCGTTGTTAAGGTCGTTTCCCGTGCAGAGCAGCATGCAGATCCAGATATAAAGAGTTTCCAAGCGCGCCGCCTACCCTGCCTGCGCTGGAGAATATCTTATCGAACTCATCACCCCGAAAACTTATCACACGCATCTACAGCATCACACAGGGGGAATCTCCAATCACTTATGTTACCTCCAAAGTGGAATGGGAAAAAGATGCCGATTTAACAATTACTGACAAACAATGGCAGTTCTGCTGCTCTCAGCTGAAATATCTCTCACCGAATTATAGACTGCGACTTATCCACTTTAACTTCCTGCATAGATTATATCGCACACCGTCACAGTTGTATCGCATGGGCCTGCACCCAGATGCGAGGTGTTGGAGATGCGGAGCTCAGAACGCCACGTTTACTCACCTGGCTTGGGATTGCGGAACTATAGCGCAATATTGGGCAGACGTCTTTAGGCACATGGGACATATAATAAATGCCTCACTACCAGCAGCGCCGCTGATGGCACTGTTAGGGTATGTACAAGAAATTCCGAAAGAACACCGCAAACTCACGGCCATGATGCTGCTGCTAGCGAAAAGGCAGGTGGCCATACACTGGAAGAACCAGAACCCTCCTGCGATAGCTGAATGGGTCAGGGCTGTAGCGTATTGCAAGGATCAATTGTCTGTCTTCTGGGAACTAATGCCAAGTAGATCTAGACCATCTGACATATGGGAACCATTTGCCAATTGGTTGCGCTTGGGTGGAGCGGACCTCCAGAGGGACTAGGATAAGAGGGGCGGCGGAGGAGATCTGTCAGGTCGGACACCACTGGCAACATGATTGGAGGTGGGACATGGGCTTGCCACTGTGCACAGACTAAATGGGATGTAAACTGTTGATTATGCAAAGACTGGTAGAGTGTAAACGACATGGCAGATTGATTGACAGGTACTGAAGGGGCTTGCCTCTTGATCGGATAGAATGGCAGAGGGGGAGGGGGTTAATAGGTTTAAGTTGGTTTTAATGTTTAGATGCAAATGATTGCGTTGCAGTTTGTTATCAAAACGAGGATGCATACTGGTCGAAATCCGCTGCCTGCCCTCCGGGTTGTTGGCAAATAAAGCTGTGTACTTTCACCCAGACAGATAAGCCGCCGGCCTCAGGGTTGTGATACAAAAGGGGATGATGGACGGAACGCTTGACCCAATCAAACACTCACCCCCAGTCAACTGATCTGGGTTTAATCCATCATCATTCTTTAGCTCACTCCACCACCCCAGTTCAGACATGGCCATATGCAAATCAGTCTGACCCTGTGCCTCATGGGAACAGTCCAGCCCGAACTGCCAAGCCATGTCTTCCCTGGACCGGAAACAAGCATCCTAGGACCGGTTTCTGGCATTCCAGCCGTCATCAGCCAGGCTTGCTTGAATCCAGTGGCAAAGTGAGCAAGGGACCCACGTCTGGGCATACCCCCGCCAACTTAGGGCGAACAAAGCGATACAAAAGGGGATGATGGACGGAACGCTTGAGCCAATCAAACACTCACCCCCAGTCAACTGATCTGGGTTTAATCCATCATCATTCTTTAGCTCACTCCACCACCCCAGTTCAGACATGGCCATATGCAAATCAGTCTGACCCTGTGCCTCATGGGAACAGTCCAGCCCGAACTGCCAAGCCATGTCTTCCCTGGACCGGAAACAAGCATCCTAGGACCGGTTTCTGGCATTCCAGCCGTCATCAGCCAGGCTTGCTTGAATCCAGTGGCAAAGTGAGCAAGGGACCCACGTCTGGGCATACCCCCGCCAACTTAGGGCGAACAAAGCGATACAAAAGGGGATGATGGACCGGAACGCTTGAGCCAATCAAACACTCACCCCCAGTCAACTGATCTGGGTTTAATCCATCATCATTCTTTAGCTCACTCCACCACCCCAGTTCAGACATGGCCATATGCAAATCAGTCTGACCCTGTGCCTCATGGGAACAGTCCAGCCCGAACTGCCAAGCCATGTCTTCCCTGGACCGGAAACAAGCATCCTAGGACCGGTTTCTGGCATTCCAGCCGTCATCAGCCAGGCTTGCTTGAATCCAGTGGCAAAGTGAGCAAGGGACCCACGTCTGGGCATACCCCCGCCAACTTAGGGCGAACAAAGCGATACAAAAGGGGATGATGGACGGAACGCTTGAGCCAATCAACACTCACCCCCAGTCAACTGATCTGGGTTTAATCCATCATCATTCTTTAGCTCACTCCACCACCCCAGTTCAGACATGGCCATATGCAAATCAGTCTGACCCTGTGCCTCATGGGAACAGTCCAGCCCGAACTGCCAAGCCATGTCTTCCCTGGACCGGAAACAAGCATCCTAGGACCGGTTTCTGGCATTCCAGCCGTCATCAGCCAGGCTTGCTTGAATCCAGTGGCAAAGTGAGCAAGGGACCCACGTCTGGGCATACCCCCGCCAACTTAGGGCGAACAAAGCGATACAAAAGGGGATGATGGACGGAACGCTTGAGCCAATCAAACACTCACCCCCAGTCAACTGATCTGGGTTTAATCCATCATCATTCTTTAGCTCACTCCACCACCCCAGTTCAGACATGGCCATATGCAAATCAGTCTGACCCTGTGCCTCATGGGAACAGTCCAGCCCGAACTGCCAAGCCATGTCTTCCCTGGACCGGAAACAAGCATCCTAGGACCGGTTTCTGGCATTCCAGCCGTCATCAGCCAGGCTTGCTTGAATCCAGTGGCAAAGTGAGCAAGGGACCCACGTCTGGGCATACCCCCGCCAACTTAGGGCGAACAAAGCGATACAAAAGGGGATGATGGACGGAACGCTTGAGCCAATCAAACACTCACCCCCAGTCAACTGATCTGGGTTTAATCCATCATCATTCTTTAGCTCACTCCACCACCCCAGTTCAGACATGGCCATATGCAAATCAGTCTGACCCTGTGCCTCATGGGAACAGTCCAGCCCGAACTGCCAAGCCATGTCTTCCCTGGACCGGAAACAAGCATCCTAGGACCGGTTTCTGGCATTCCAGCCGTCATCAGCCAGGCTTGCTTGAATCCAGTGGCAAAGTGAGCAAGGGACCCACGTCTGGGCATACCCCCGCCAACTTAGGGCGAACAAAGCGATACAAAAGGGGATGATGGACGGAACGCTTGAGCCAATCAAACACTCACCCCCAGTCAACTGATCTGGGTTTAATCCATCATCATTCTTTAGCTCACTCCACCACCCCCAGTTCAGACATGGCCATATGCAAATCAGTCTGACCCTGTGCCTCATGGGAACAGTCCAGCCCGAACTGCCAAGCCATGTCTTCCCTGGACCGGAAACAAGCATCCTAGGACCGGTTTCTGGCATTCCAGCCGTCATCAGCCAGGCT